>JALDNG010003882.1:0-22798 GCA_024349245.1 Neodontobutis hainanensis
AAGTAAATTATCAAGACTTTGTCGTGGGTGGACAAATCTGTCTGCAACGGTCTGTGGTCCGAGACTGCTTTCAACTCGGGCCTTGTCTCTGGGAACATGGAGGATTACAAGACTGCTTCCAACAGACCTGAACACAGACTACGAGTCCAGTATTAATAGCTTACTACAACCTATGAGACACTGAGAAGAGATCCAACAAGTGGTTACAAGAAGAATGTCATAGACTGTCTGCAAAGGCTGGAAAAGGACCTAGTCATTGATCAACCTCTGTACTACAGGCTGTATCCTGGGAACACCACTCCATGTATCTATGGCTTACGCAAAATACACAAAGAAAGAATTCCACTACAACCCATAGTAAGCAGCACCGATTCAGCCACCTACAATGTAACCAAATACTAGGCCACCATCTTGGCTCCATTGGTAGGCCCCTCACAACACCATATCATCAGCTCACAGGAATTTACTAACAAAATCAAACATCTACAACTAAAGGCAGATGAGACAATGGTCTCCTTTGATGTTACATCCCTCTTTTATTTGTATACCCAGCAAGGAAGCACTCGTGGCTGTAAGGAAGGGACTACAGGAAACATCTCTACATGACAGGACCAACCTCACCCCGGACCATATATCCAATTTACAGGAGGTATGTTTAAACACTATTTATTTCCAGTTCAGAGGTAACTTCTACAGACAAAAACATGGCTGTGGCATGGGATCACCCGTCTCCCCGATTGTGGCTAACCTGTACATGGAGGAAGTGGAGAACAGAGCTGTGGCCTCTTTTCCAGGTGCAGTGCCCAGTCAGCGGTTCAGATATGTTGATGATACATGGGTCAAAATCAGAACCCAGGAAGTAGAACCTTTCACAGCATATCAACGCAGTGGACAAGAACATCAAATTCACATGGGACGATGCCATAGACAACTGCCTAGCTTTCTTTGACTGTGCAGTGGTTATTTGTGAGGACAGGACTGTTCAAGTAGAAGTTTATAGGAGGCCAACACACACAGCAATATGTGCTGTTTGAGCTTCTGCAGGACAAGTTGGGAGTCATCAGGACTCTTTATCACAGACCTCAAGAGGTGCCCACAACCTCAGAAGGTAAACGGAAAGAAGAACAACATATCTATAAAGACAGGAACCAGGGACAAAAGGGAAGGGTGTAGTTATACCTTATGTGTCTGGTTTATCTGAAAAACTTACAAGGATCTCCTGCAAACACAACATTCCAGTCCACTTTAAACCAGTAAATATTTTGTATCATAAACTGGTCCATCCTAAAGACAAGATCCCATCGCACAAACAGAGTAATGTAGTTTATGCATTTCAGTGTAGTGACAATTATGTTGGAGAAACAAAAGGATTTATCAGCACAGAAGAGCCAATTCTGATGGACTTGAGTCTCCAGTCCACCTTCACCTCAAACTGAAAGGGCATTTCTTTGAGGACAGCAATGTCCAAATTAAGGCCCTCTAGAGATATAAGCTCAGCTCTCTTACCAGTTGATCTCAGAACTGAAAAAGTCGCTTGGAATTAGAGACAATTAGAGTCTTCACCTTGAAGAGTCTAGATGCTTTTGCTTTAATCTTTTCTTCATAATATTCGTTATGGACAAACTGTGACTAGCACAGATGTCCAATAACAGAACACCACTCTGGTATAGATCAGAGGGGCCGTTCCTCCCAATCACACCCCTCCAGGGGTTACTGTTGTTGCCCACTTGAGCGTTGAAGTCCCCCAGTAGAACAACAGAGTCCCTGGTCGGATCACTTTCCAGCACCCCTCCCAGAAACTCCAAGAAGGCCGGGTACTGTGCACTGCCATTTGGCCTGTAAACGCAAACAACAGTAAACACAAAAAACACCTATCCCCGGCCCGAAGGCGCAGAGAAGCAACCCTCTCATTCTGGGGGGCTATAAGCAAACCCTCAACAGCCCGCCACCTCTTACCATGGGCAACTCCAGAGTAGTGGAGAGTCCAGCCTCTTTCTCAAGTATGGTTCCAGAGCCCAGGCTGTGCGTGGAGGTGAGCCCCACTATCTCTAGTTGGTACCTCTCAACCTCCCGCACAATCTACGGATCCTCCAGCAAGTGGTGGGTCCACGGGAGGTTGGTCCCACATTGCTCTTTCGGGCTAAACCAGCCGGGCCCCATGGGGGCACTTTATTTTGGTGGAGGCAGAAAAGGACAGCATTAGAGCTGCACAACTTCTAAATCTGAAATCACAAAAAATAGCCTACCCTGAACAGCAGCTGATACACAGCAGGTTAAACAGTCAATTGGATGAATTCTGTGACCAACCTGTACTTTAGTGTCAGATATAAAAGGCATGAACTTAACTTTCCAGATGTAATGTTTAATAAACCACTTAATTACTTGAATAGGCTTCTGTAATATGGGCTTTGGTGTAGGTGCAGTTATTAAAGAACTGGAGCAAATCTATGGTTTTGTAGTTATACATTTACACACCCTGTAGCAGCTGAAAGGTTCATGAACTCATTTAAAATGCACCAGAAAGCAGAGAATTGCATAATTTTTTTTTTTTTAATTCACAAACCCTCAAACTTACTGTCTGACACTGTCTGCAAACTTTTATTGAATAGCTTTCATTTGGTGATGTGTGACCAATTATTATCAATAAAAAACAACCAAATTGATATTTATTTTGTAATGCCTTCTGACCATTGAGGATGGGATACAGACTCTCTCAACCTTAAGCCCTACCGGTACATTAAGGCAGAAATGAGGAAGGGCCCCTTCTCAAAGGTTTGCCTAGGGCCCCAACTTTGCTAACACCACTCCCAGTGCCACAGCTCTGGTGTATGAATGTGTGTGATTGTAGATTTGTGTTTGGTGGTGCCCCCTCTCTATCTGGCCCAGGTGTGAATGTGTGTGAATGGGAGGAATGGAAGGATCATGTAAAGCGCTTTGGGTGCCCAAGAAGAATACAAAAAAGCGCTATGAAAAATGATAAGCAGATAAATCAACAGGTATGCAGTTACCATTTGAGCCACTAGGGGAAGCAGATACATCAACAGGTATGCAATCACAAATTGGACCAGTTGGGGCAGTGTTACACAATGTAGGGGCATAATTATCACTTGAACCAATAGGGGCAGCATTATTCAAAATACCAGTATTAATAGACCATGCATCATTAGATAGATTAGTGCTGCATGTGCTTGTATCTAATTTATTATTATCATCACTTGTGCACCACTCAGTTAAAACTTGTGTGGTTTTGTCCAGAACTGCAAAGTTATTCTAAATACATTGGCTCGTTTAAAATACTTAGAATTAGATCTTTATGCTATTTTGTCTTCGTTTTCTTTCAATTTATTGTGTTAATACTTTCTCTACAGTTGCAGAGATCCTTCTATGTTATCTGCTTCATTTTTTTAGGATCAAAGTGTAAATATTATTTACTTTAACATTAAGTTTATGTGTTGTTCGGTCAACTCGATCTGTTTGTGTTGAATTTTCTATTTCTCTGGCAGCTGTAGCTAGCCTGGCTCCGCCCTCCTACGTACTTCCGCTCAATTTCATTTCGCTTTAGTACTTAGTCTGGGATCGCTGTATATTCTTAGGTTTCCAGAAATCAATTTTTTGTAGGACCAATCAGCGAACAGAGGGAGTGACTTGTTGTTTCCGGTCGGTTTCGGCGCATGACATATGTCACGACCACACGTTAGCGATTGGCTATGGCAGATCCTGTGACTCTGGGCAGATCCAATAGTTTTAAACTTCAACAGAGTTCCCGCATACAAGGAAGTAAACGCTTGTCAATGGAGCGAGGCCAGACTCTCTGTACAAATGAAATGTACGAGTCTGGTAGAACCAGGCTAAGCTGTAGCGTATGTATCTAAGATTTGTGATTATGTGATGGCAACTAGGTTTTCAAAGTGAAGACGTTTCGTCTCTTTTCCAACTGACTCTGATTGGACCCGGCTTTCCTGGGCAATTTCTCAATACTCAAGTTTGCAAGCCAGGACTTGTGTTCTTGGCAAGTCCGGACTTGACATGAACGAGTCAGAACTGTAGCAGACCCAGGACCAAGTCACAAATTCCACCCGGATTAACTGTCTATGCCTTTGAATTATCAGTGTTGTTTTCAATCCAGGAAACAAGGAGGCAATTTGATTAACACTGGCTTTCGCCAAAGGTGATTCGAACCAGGACCCAGGCCAAAGGTGATCCATGAACAGGAAAGAACACTGGCACCATGTCAAACAATCATAAATCCTTTGAGATAAGATTGTTTATTCAGCTTTTGCCAGACCACTTTATTCCCATTTTGATGGACGTCGGAATGTGTTTGATCCCTCCCAAAACTGAGTTTTGTATGATCAGACAAGGGTTGTGCCGATGATATCGTCCATCGTGATGGCTGACCAACATCACAATGGACAAACACCATCGTGATGCCCCGCCCCGCTGCGAGTCTTGCGAGTCTAGTATGTGAGCGGAGTGGAGCGGCGGCAATTTCCCCTCCACGCTCTATGCATTCAAGAATCACTCCGCTCCAGCTCCGGGTTTACCATCTCGCGCTCCCCTCTCCACTCCTCACTCACTGATATCAGAAACACCGCTCCATCTTCGCGCCGAGGAAATTTGCGGCTAACTGCTAAAGTTGTGATCCATCTGTATCAAGCTGGTCGTTTACTGTGTGAGTTCTGAACAGTGCACTATTCTTATTTAAATCTTTTCGTTTCTACACATATTAGGTTACATATTTCTCATGTATGTAAGGCAAACCTGCTGAGTTTCAGTTTATTTGAGACGTGCTCCAGTTCATGAGCAATGAAAGCATAGTCTACTTATTTGCTTCTTATTTATTAAATACATGCAATTGGCCGAAGAAACCTTTATTAAAATTTAGAGACAATTTGTACAAAACGAAAGAAAGGCTTTTTACAAAACACAATTAATATTAAACTAAATATAACCACCAAAATCATTTCTGACCCTCTCGCATCTTTGCACTTATAGTCTATCATAATCAGATGAAATTTAAAATTAATAATAATATTTAAACATAAATATGAAAGAAAAAAACATTGTTTAATGGCTACAAGTAATAAGTATAGTAAGCTACAGATTTATGTCATGTCTGAGCTGGATTTGAACAAACATCATTTTACAGGTGTGTTCATGAGCACCTGCGGATTATTGAGCTGAGTCCGCTCATTAGTCATTACAGGCTCGTTCTCCTCAGAACGCCCACGTATTAAAAATGGTCGGGTTTAAATCGGGCTTGAGCTCAAAATTAAAGTTATGTGTCGGGCAGGGCCGGTCTCTCGGGGGCACGGGCTCGGGTAGGGTCGGGCTTAATTTTTTTGAGCCAATCTAAGCTCTAGTTCTGGCTAAAATGTAGTTATCATGTGTGGCCCGTTGGCATGAATTGTACTCGTGATGGAGCGGCAGTGGAGCGCTCAAAGAGCGAGTGAAAACCACAACGCTCTGACTTTTAAAAAATCCGCTCCTCACTTCATTCATAATCTATAAACTAGGCTACAGTTAACCTAAAATATTTGCAGGGATTGCTCTGTAAATTAAATTGCGATTTTAACTAATGCATATGCTATTTTAAATACTGTAGTGTGTTAGTTTGTGAAAATAGCCTACCGTGTCAGGCATTTGATCTTGACATTGTTAGAATCTTGTCTTTAAATTTTGTACAAGAAAACCGATTGGAAAGGCCGGATGAGTCAGTGGTAGAGCAGTAGTCCTACAACCGGAAGGTTGGCGGTTCAATTTCCGCTTTCCCCACAGTTTATACTGTCGCTGTGTCCTTGGGCAAGACACTTAACCCTCTTTGCCTATGTATGAATGTGTAAGAATGTTTGGTGATGGTCGGACAGTCCGTAGGCGCGTAATGGCTGCCCTGTCTCTGTCAGTCTGCCTCAGGGTAGCTGTGGCTACAGATGTAGCTTACCACCACCACTGGTGGTGGAAAGAGTAATGTATACTAATGTATTCACACAGTAAAGATGGTCAAAGAATACAGCTACATCCCCCGGCTGCAGAGCAGAATTTTAATGAATCGTCTAAAGTCTCCATGGGGACTCCCAAGAGAACAGATGACCCTCGGGCCCTTGAGCTTCTTCCTGGAGTACAGACACAACTGCACAGTGGACTGGTATGTCAGTCACTCTAAAAGGAAACATTATATTTAGGTCTCGTGCAGCAGTGGATAAGTCTTTATTTATCAGCTTTACAAAAGAATGTTTGGGTGTGTGATAATTTCTGTAGTTATAGGACACAGTGGCTCCCCTGTTCATACTGTTGCTGTGTCATTGGGCAAGACACTTAACCCACATGCGCACTTTATTGTACTTTCGGCATTTTGATAAGCTAGGAGTTTACTCGGCTTGTTACCATATTCATGATATTTATGTTTAGTGAAGAATAAAAGTTTTTTAATATGTTCTGTTTGAATGAGATTAAGATTACTTCTGGCTGCGTTTAGTTTTCTCAAGTTTATCTTTGTTTGGTGCAAATACATTTAACAATGTCAATTCTTGTCCATATAGCATCCCCTTGATTAATATTTGCCTGCCGCCAAAATTGCTATATTGCTCCTTAAATATGAAAGGTATTTTTTTGGGAATGAGTATTGCGGTTCCCCTTTTATTACTAGTAAAGCTAGAGAAATAGACTTGCCCGACCCAATCTCTCTTGAGTTTATTGTGCTCTTCATTGGACAAATGGGTTTTCTGAAGGAAAGCTATTTCTACTTTTTTTTTTTTAAGAATGTAAGAATTCTCTTGATTGGGTGCCCGAGGCCTCTGACATTAAACGTTATTACATTAAGTGTACTAAACATACAAAGTTTGGTCTGCTACATTGGTTACGTGTGACCATGGTAAAGTAAAAGTCAAAGAAAAAAACAATATAAGACTAATAAAATAATAAAACAAAAAGTATAACATGGGTAGAGTATGAGGGGCCCCCTCTACCCACTCCCTCCCCGCATCCCCAAAACCCTAGCCTAGTCCCCAAACAAATAGGCAACCCCATTGAAACACGTAGCACCCTCAAGTTGACCAGTAAGTAACAGCTAACTGTCAACAGCGCATCTGTTTAGAAAAAGGCGGCCTCTCTGTGCAGGAGAACGGGCAAGAAAAGAGTTAAAACTTAAGAGTCCTAGATGGCAGCCTACTTCACTCCACTTAGCAGCAAGTATGCAGGTAAAAAATTATAATAATAATAATAATAATTTTTAATAATAATTTTTGCTTAGCCTTGCTCTCTTCTATTTACAATGTTAGAAAAGTATCATATATATATATATATATATATATATATATATATGGAGATTTTGTGGTGGAATTCCTCAGCCTTTTGTGGGGAGGAAAACATCTGGATCTTCCCATTGTGTAGCAGTCTCAGTTTACATGTTTGGAGATGAAATCCTCGGAAGGTCCCCATGTCCACAAACAGCTTTTTTACAGTGTTGAACTCCCGTCTTCGTCGGATCGTCTCCGCAGAGAAATCCTGGACGAACGCGAGTTTGGATCCATCGTGTGTGATGTCCCATTGTCTCGTGGAGCGTAAGACGAATTCTTTATCTTGAAAGTTGAGAAAGCAGAGGAGGACGGCTCGATTCTGGTTGGGGATAACTGAGGCCAGTGTATGGTGGGCTCTTTCTAGTATGAACACTCTGTCGGATTCGATGCCCAACCACTGGGGTAGCATATTGGTTACAAAGTCCAAAAGAGGACGCTTACCCTCAGCTCCTCCTTAAGACCAAACAGATGGATATTTTTCCTCCTACTGCGGTTTTCTAGGTCCTCTGTCTTTTCTTCCAGGTATGCAAGCCGCTTTGTTGCTTTCGCATGATCAGTCTCGCTCCTATCCTGCGCGTCCTCTGTATAGGCTATGCGGGCTTCAGCCTCCTCGATTTGTTTTTCATTAGCTGTCACATCTCGTTTAATTTTGCCTAAATTATTCTCCATCACCGAGATAGGGTTTGTCAGCTCCCCCAATTGGTTGATTATTCCGCCCAACTTCGAGCTGAACTCAGAGCGGAGCTATCTGATCTTAGTTAGCACGTCGGCTAGCCATGCTGGTAGCTTCGACACTCTCGACCAAAGATGATATCTTTGCGCTTTGTGAGCTTGTTTTGCTAGCATTCGAGAAGATTTCACACTCCTTTGGTACAGGGAGTTTAGGCATTATTTGTATTATGTAGTTGACCGGGTTTGTAATGGTCTGGGGCTGTTTAATGTGCGATGTTGTACAGAGCCGTCAAACTATGCTGCCATGTAGTTCGGGCTCTCAAGCTCCTGTGGAGAAGACCTCTGACAATGAGAAGGAGGAGAGCAGGAGCTGGAGCTGTCAGTGAGCAGGACAGACTGAGGGGGCTTCAGCTGCTCCAGGACAACAGAGGTAGGTAGGTCATATGTCTACAGAAATGATCACACACCCAAATAAACTGTGCATGATAATCCTTCCATTATCATGCACAGTTACAGCTGCTGTCGCAGGAGGAGGAGGATAATGTTCTCCAGATTGTTGTAACTTGTCTGCCAGAGGTTTGTATGGATGTGATGGAGAACAGATGAGCCACACCAGGCCCAGAAAAACAGGGCTCAGCCAGCATTGTGCACCTGCCTGAACTGCAGAGTCATGCAAACAAATCTAGAAAACAAATGCTGCCAAAAGGGTCTCAGCCCACAACATGGTGTTTTTTTAATTGAACAGTTTATACAGATATATAATTATAGATTCTTTCCTACACATATTTAGAATAAAGAAGTGTTGCATTGATCCAAAGTCTCTTTTTGTTGCTGCCTTTGGTTTATGTGGCCGAGTCATGTCCTAGAGAGAGAGAGACAGAAAGCAAGAGAAACAGTTAGTATTGGTGTCATTTTGATGGTAATTAACATACATTTTATAACTTTATTATGGCATGTATTACACAGACATACAGATAGTGTTTGAGAATGAACAAACATGTTTACAGCAGTGTAGGTAAGTGCACCTAGAAATTCTTGTGCAAAGCTGATAAATAACAAAGACTTTCCCACTGCTGCATGAGACCTAAACGTAGTTCTTGTGAAAGTGACTGACACACCTGTCCTCTGTGGAGTTTTGTCTGTGCCAGTTCAGCTGTGGGTGGGAGCACAACTCCAGGAAGAAGTCCAAGGGCCGAGGGTCATTTGTCCTCCTGGGAGTGCCGACGGGAGACTTTAGACAATTCCCCAAAATTCTGCTCTGCAGCTACAGCTCCCTCTGCCGAGGGATGTAGCTGTAGTCTTTGGCCACCTTTACTGTGTGGACACGTTAGTCCACACAGTAAAACATTATTATTAATAAAACATTATTATTAGTTAGTTATGTTGTGGTTCATTGGGTTGATAATGCTTTTTTTATTTTGATTCTTTATTCAGCTCTGGCATATAATAACAAAATATACTTAAGTAAAATAATGTTTTAATACTGTTGTTAAATGAGAAGACACTTGTCCACATTCTTTACACACTTCTGTTAAGTACAATCTGTGACAAGGCCTCATGTGCTCATGTTTTATTAATTAATTAATTAATTAATTAATTAATTAATTAATTAAATCATTCAATCATTCATTCATTATTTTCAAATTAATTTATTTACTATTATTATTATTTTTTCAAAGAGATAGAAAGGCAGGAGAATGTCAACGGAAAAGACGTGTTTTCAGGCGTTATTTTTTAAAATGGCTTCAGAATCTGCTGATCTTGTAGCAGCAGGTAGATCATTCCACCAATGTGGAACAGATCCAGAGAAGGTATGCAATTTCTTTTCTTTTTTGTGATGGTACCACCAGACGTTGTTTGATTTCACAGCGCAAGGCTCTGGTAGGAACATAGGTCTGTATTACTGACTGAAGATGTGAGGGTGCAGAACCAGTGGTGGTGTTGTAGGCCAAGAGCATAGCTTTGAATTGGATGCGGGCATGAACGGGAGCCAGTGTATCCTAATGAATAGAGGAGTTACATGCGCTCTCTTCGGTTCATTGAAGACCATCCTTGTCGCCGCTGCATTCTGGATCAGCTGCAGAAGTTTGGTTGTGCAGGCAGGGAGTCCAGCCAGAAGAGCATTAGTAATTAGTAATTAGCATTAGCAATAATCCAGTTTGGACAAGACATGAGCCTGGACTAGGATTTGCGTAGAGTGCTCTGATAGGAAAGATCTAATTTTCCTAATGTTGTAGAGGATGAATCTACAGGACCTGATGGTGCTGCCAACATGACTTGTGAAGTTTAGTTGATCATCAATTACCACTCCCAGATTTCTGGCAGTGCTGGACGGTGTAATGGTTGATGAGCCCAGTTGAATGGAGAGGTTGTGGTGGGTCTTTGGGTTTGGCCGGAATCACAGGCAGTTCTGTTTTTCCAAGGTTCAGCTGCAGGTGATGGTCCTTCATCCAAAGTGAGATGTCACTCAGGCACGCCGAGACGCGAGCAGAGACGGGTCATCAGGTTGAAATGACAAGTGGAGTTGAGTGTCATCCGAATAGCAGTAATAGGAAAAGTCATGCTTCTGAATGACAGAGCCAAGGGATGTCATGTTTATGGAAAAGAGTAGTGGTCCAAGCACTGAGTCCTGTGGTACCCCTGTATTCAGATGTTGAGACTCAGAGACCTAATTTCTCCAGGATACTCTGAATGACCTACCCAAGAGATAAGACTTAAACCATTGCAACTCCATTCCAGAGACACCCAAGGCACTGAGAGAAGACAGGAGGATATGATGATTAAAGTGTCAAAGGTAGCAGACAGATCCAGTAAGATGAGTACAGATGACTTGGATGTTGCCTTTGCCAGTCTCAGGGCTTCGATGACTGAGAGCAGTGCAGTTTTGTGGAATGTCCGCTCTTAAACCCAGACTGGTTCTGGTCTAGGAGGTTGTCCAGGAGTGTGAGAAAAGGAGGAGAGCTGGTTAAACACAACTCGCTCCAGGGCTTTGGTAATGAAGGGAAGGAGGGAAACCGGTTTGTAGTTTTCTAACAGTGTCACAGAGGCAGCAGTCTGAGCAGAGACGCCCAGACTTCCCTTTCCTCCAGCATGTCCTAGGTCCTCCCCAAGGTCCCCTGCCAGTGGGACATGCCTCCTGGACACCTCCCTAGGGAGGTGTCCAGGAGGCAAAATGTTGCATTTTCTCTATTGTCTAGCAGTCATCTGACACTACATGCACAAACTCTGTGCTGTTGTGTGGGGTTTACTGTGTGTTGTAAAACATTTAATGATAATCCCCCAAAACCCTTTATTGCCAATAAAACATCAAGGTACATCACGTTGCCCGGTATGGCACAACCGGAGCCCCACCCTGGAGCCAGGCCCGGGGTTGGGGCTTGCATGAAAGCGCCTGGTAGCCGGATCTTTACATTTACATTTAGACACTTAGCAGATGCTTTTATCCAAAGCGACTTACATGAACCTTCCATTGGAGAGTGGACCCTGAGTGCACGGGAAATGCACAAAAGCATTTCCTGTAAGTCTCAAGTAGTACGGGTCAGACAGAATTGGAGTAAACAGCTGTAAAGAAATTTTTGTGGAAAAAGGCTTCCGGAAGTAAAAGTTTAGGATAGACCTGTTTGTTGGCTGCATGTCATCTATTTATATTCATGCATTTCCATTTAGTTTAGTACCTAAGGTGCGGGTGATCGCTAAATGCTAAGATATCATACTAAAAGTATGTGTTCTGATTGAGACCTATTTACATCTTGGGCCTAGTCCACACGGACACGGGTATTTTTGTAACCAGAGTTTTCCCTCAAGCGCTATCAAGCGCTGTCAAGAGCATGCCACACCAGCAGGCGGCAATATCACCCTAATCGTAAAGGCATGTTGGCCAATCAGAAATCTAAAAAAAAGTTATTACCAGTTCCGGTAGGCTAACAAACATGGCGCACAGAGGAAAGGGGGAGTCATGTTTGGAGTGATGATGAAGTTCAATTGTTCCTTACTGTCACACTTGAATACAAAGTTTGCAAAACTCAGGAAAGCGTGGACTGGGAGTCTTGCCAGTCCAAGTATGCTGACATCCTAGCGCTGTTTCTAGAGCAGTACCCTTCTGAGATGTCCCAAGAGTTTCCTCATCGTAAAGAGGATATAACCAGGACCATCATCACCAACAAGCTTAAGGCGTCACGGGTAAATACAGGCAGGTGGATACCGGTCGGAAAAGCAGCCATGGCAGAGCGGTTCTACTTTATTTTGAACTATGTGAGCAGATATGGGGGTGGTTCTCCTGCAACGACAACAATTCCATCTAGTATAGAAACGACAGATGTTGATATGGCCTCTCATCCCAGTTCAGATTCTGCATCTTCTACACTTGATCTCTCGGCTGCGGAAATGTCTCCTGTGTCTGATCAACTTCAAGACTCTGATGGCAGCACTTTGGCCCCCTCAGTGGTGAAGGAGAGGAGCGCTCTACTTAATGTATGTATCCTTTATCGTTGACCATTAAGAAGTGCATTTTGTATATAAAAGTAGAATGTAGATTTACTCTATATACATACCGGTACCGGTGTTTCTGTTGCAGTGGTGGAATAAGTACCGGATCATTTACTTAAGTAAAAGTACCAATAGCACAGTAGAAAGGTACCCTGTTACAAGTAAAACATATATGTTTCAACAAAAACATGAATAAAGTATCAAATAAAAAAATTGTTGAATTAATTTCAGAAAACAGATATTTTATTACTGGAGAACTTATCAATGTGTTAATGTGTTCATCATGTTAATGTTACAACTGGTAAAGGCAGGGATAATTTTGAAAGGCATAGTTCACTTTAAAATTAAAATTCTGTCATCATTTACTCACCCTCAAGTTGTTTCAAACCTGTATGAATTTTGTTCTGCTGAACATAAAGGAAGATATTTTGAAGAATGTCAGTAACCAATTAGTTAACTGGAAACATTGACTTCCATTGTATTTTTTTTCTACTATGGAAGTTAATGTTTCCAGTGAACTAGTTGGTTACTGAGCACCCTTACAGTGCTTATTTGTAGTCACATGTGGTTTGTATGTTAAGAGAAAACCTACCCTTTCTGTTTAAGTAATCCATAGCATTTGTAGATGGCTGCTTAATTTCTACGTGGGTCCCATCCACAGCACCAATGCACTGAGGAATGCCATGGGCTTAGTGAAACCCCACTACAAGTTTGTTTACTTTGGACTCAGTGACAGGTAACTGTATATACACAGGGCCCAAGTGGACAGTAATTGCTTCACATACATGCCTTACTATTTTAGACACCACCTGTCTTGATAATCCAAAGGTGTTTGCATTCTTGCGTAATCTCCGCTCGTCTGCTAAATAGTACAGTGTGCAGGCAACTTTTTTGACAACACTGACAGGCGATCTCATTACAGTTGTCTGCCCTTCAATGCGGGCAAAGCAGCTCACTCGAAGTCAACAGCGATGTCCTCGACAAGCGAAAATTCTCTCTCCATTCTTCAGCAACAACCACTTCGTTCTCAAAGTTCTCCCACCAACTAGAGGTCCAACCGGTCTCGTTCAAAACCGGCGAGGGCGGCAGTGGGGTCTGTGTCGCAGGATTGCTGTCATTACCAGTGCCCTGCGTAGAATTTAATTCTGACGCCTCTGTTCCGCAATATAATGACGGAGAGGACAGAGAGAACGCTGGCGTGGTTTGTTCGCCGCTTCTGTGTTTTTCGCCATTTTCTCAAATTGAAAACCCTCTACAGTGCAGCAGTTGTTGCTACGTGTACTAGCTTGGGGTTTTTGCTATCTGTTCATTACTGCCTTGTACCGTTTGGGCATGGCTTTTGGCTAACAAATCACTCTCCACGACTGCCATGATGCTGAACTTTTCAGCCATTCAACTTGGGAAATTCAACAATTATACCACTTCATTGTGTACATCAGTCATTGAACGGCTTGGACCCCCTCACCGACCCCGCTACATTCACAGAAGCTGCCGTCGAAAGTTTGTTCTATCCAGGTCTGATCACAAAATCTAAACCATCTGGTCTGCGGTGCGCACCGTCGCATCTCGAACACGTCATCAGGGCTCCGTCACGCCTAGGATTAGTAGTGCTGGAGTTTCCACGACAACGCTACGCACCGACTTGGATGGAAACTGGAGAAAACACGGAACAGATCTCAGTGTACTTCGGTCAATACAGAGACACATTGTTGCATCAAATATCAAGACTGAACTTTTTAATGCACAATCCATTACAAACAAATCTTGCCCTCACACATGATCATATTCTAGAAAAGTGTTTAGATGTGCCTTACAGAAACCTGGCATCAACAAGACGTTTATTCTGTTTTAAATGAGACCTGTTCCCCTGGTTACTGCTACTTACAGAAAGCCCGCAGTACAGGGCAAGGTCGTGGTCTGGCTGTCATCTACCGAAATTATCTGATTCTGTCCCCTATAACCCTGCCTGAGCTGTCTTCGTTTGAATGCTTAGCATTTAAATGTAAGTACCTTTTTTCCACTACAATACCTTTTATTTAACGGCCACCCAAACAAAACTCATCATTCATCTCAGAGATGTCCAGTATTCTTTCTTCTTCTGTACAATGTCTGCTAATATCATTGTACTTGGAGATATGAATATTCATGTCAACTCTTCAACCTGTTATTTTGCAGCAGAATTCCTCCAATAACTCAACTGACACAACTTGTCGATGTCCCCACTCATACCAGGCGCCATACTCTCGATTTAGTCATTACAAATTCTGTTTATCTTAGTAATCTTCTGGTGTATGATCTGGAGTCTCTGATCATAAGGTCTTCCCTGTCCAGCCTCATCAAGCCCAAACGTCAAATTTGCTTCAGAAATCTGAAAAACATTAACCTAGAGTCGATGGCATGTGATACCCAGCATCTCCTCTCTGTAAACCGTGTACCTCCTATGGACTCAGTGGACTACTATAATAACAACCCTCAGAAGCATGCTGAATCTTGCCCCGGTCAAAACCAGAACAGTCACTTTCACCCGATCAGCCCCCTGGTATAACAGTGAACTACGGAAAATAAAGGCAGCTGGGCATGCCACAGGTCTCACTGTGCACAAGATCGCTTTTCGGGAACACCAAAAGGACTACTCAAAATCATTTATAAAGGCACGGTCAAATTTTTACTCAAATGTCATCAGAAATAGTCCAAACAGCTGTTCTCCACCATAAATCATCTACTCAAACTACAAACCCCCTAACTCACAGAAACTACAGGAGAGCACTGTAATAACTTACTGGACTTTTTCAAAACAAAAATTGACTCAATTCACTCTACCTTTAGATCCTCACCACTATCCATCCAGAATATCCACTTACAGCATGCAATTTTGGAGTACGCTTTCCAGAAATCACACAGCAAGAGGTCGAGAATATAATCAAAAGGATGAAACCCACCACCTGTGCGCTTGACCCTGTTCCTACAGCTCTAGTGAAAGTAATTACCTCTGTGCTAAGTCCTCTGATTACCACTATAATAAACCACTCTCTCCAGTCTGGCAATGTTCCATCTGTTCTAAAAACTGCCATAATCAGACCACTTCTCAAAAAACCCACCCTTAACCCAGATGTGCAAATTACAGGCCCATTTCCAATCTCCCATTCATCTCCAAAGTACTGGAAAAAGTAGTTGCTTCTCACCTCCATGATCATCTCAAAAACAACAATCTTTTTGTAAAATTTCAGTCTAAGTTCCGTGATGCACACAGTATGGAAACTGCCCTGTTCAGAGTCACAAACGACCTACGAATGACTGCTGATGCAGGCTCATCCCTCCTCATACTCTTTGATCGGTTGCATCAAACCACTGGACTCACTGACACTGCGCTAAACTGGTTTAAATTGTACCTCACTAATAGAACAGAGTACATTTCACTTGGAAATGCAAGGTCCCGGTAACACACGGGCACGCATAGTTACCTGCGGGGTCCCTCAGGGGTCAGTCCTTGGCCCCATTCTTTTCATCATTTACATTATTCCCCTCGGTCATGTCATTAGCCGCTATGGAGCCTCATTTCACTGCTATGCTGATGACACACAACTGTACATTAAATCAGAAACGCTCACATCTGCAAATTTACTAACATCATCTTCGTCTTCAACACTCACTGCCTGTCTGGAGGAAATAAGGGTGAAGATGAAGCACAACTTCCTCCAGTTAAACAGCTCTAAAACTGAGGCAATTCTTGTTGGCACACCACATAAAACGCAGTCTTCCTCCATAACTGGTATAACTATCTCTGGTCAGGACATTCCCCTCTCCACAACTGTCACCAACCTTGCTGTAAGATTCGACCCACAACTCAGCTTTGAAGCTCATATCAAAAACCTCTGCAAGACATCTTTCTACCATCTCAGAAATATTGAAAAACTTTGTCCAACACTAACCTTAGCAGATGCTGAAAAGCTGGTCCATGCCTTTGTCTCCTCCAGGCTGGATTACTGCAACGCACTTCTCATCGGGATCCCTAACAAAAGCCTGCAGAGACTGCAGTATGTTCAGAATAGTGCAGCGAGGATCCTGTTGAGAGTTTGTAAATATGATCTTATCACAGCCATTCTCCATTCACTTCACTGGCTTCCTGTTTCCGCCAGGATTGTATATAAGGTTACCATTCTAACCCACCAGTGCATTTATGGAAATGCTCCCCCCTATCTGAAAGAACTATTTAAACCTTCAGCTACAACTCTTTCACTCCGTTCAAAAAACTCAAACAGTCTCTATCCCCCCAAGACTAAGCTCAGCCCAATGGGTGATCGGGCTTTCTGTTCTGCCGCTCCTCGGATTTGGAATGCCCTATCTGACCATCTGAGGGCACCTCAAGCTCTTGGAGGAGGATGAAAATGATCACTTTGTAATGGGAAGAACTTTTAGACACTACTAATATAGTCTTAAATTAAATTGCAAAGCAAGTTTATAAAAATAATACAAGTTTATAGATATTTGGGCCATAGGCGCACTTATAAAAGGAAAAAAATTAGAAGATGAAATGTTACCAGAACCTGGGAAAAGAAAAGGAAAACGATTATGGATTTTTCTGGTTTGGTTCTGACAAGTAATTGGAGACAGTGGATTCAACACATTCACGAAGAATGTTCCCACAGTAACACAAGATAACAGGAGTTTCACATTACCCTCCCTTTCTTTACTCACTTTCAGGAGCTAGAAATGTTTTGTTTTGTATTTTGTTATTTTTTTTAAGAGCTGGAGTTTTAGATTCTCAGACTTTGGTGGAGCTTTTACATTAAACAAACCTTTTAATGTTGAAAAAAATGTTTCGTTAGAAATGTCAGTGACAGAAAAAGATTGCACTAAACTGATGTGTTAAAGAAAGTATATGATACTTAATTAGGAAAACAGTTTGACCTTCTGTCAGGTATGTCTGTGAAGGTTCTCAGTCATCCAGGACATCTTGAAAAATGGTTTAAGTTAAAGCATCTGGACTCAGTTTTTAAGGTGAAGACGTTTTGTTTCTAATTCCAAGAAGCTTTATCAATTCTGAGATTAACTGGCAGTTGGATCTGAGCTTATATCTCTAGAGGAGGAGTTTCCCCTGAAACCAAACCTGATGGACCAGGCTATTCTGGTCTACAGTCTTTAGCCATGAAAGGGAAGTGTGACTCCAAATGTGAGATTCTTTAAGGCTCAGGAGAGTCGTTAGTGATTCTGTTCTATTCAGGTGCTGTATTTGTTGTTCTAAGGTGAGGCTCTTTTGTTTTAGGTTTCAGAACACTGTTATAAATACTAGGCAACATGAATCTAAAGGCCACCTCCTCTGTTCAAAGAGGGCTTTTACATTTTTACAAAAATGGCTTCCTTCACACCCCTCTTGATCCATCTAGCCTCTGTGGACAAAATTCAGACATATATTCATTTAGCTGACACTTTTATCCAAAGCAACTTACATTGTTCTACAGTAATTACCAGTGTTGGAAGCAGTGGAAGCAAGGTGTGTTAAGTGTCTTGACCAAGGCAACGACAGTATGAACTTTGGGGAGAGTGAGAATCGAACCGCCTACCTTCCGGTTGAAAGACGACTGTTCTACCCACTGGGCTACATCTGCCACAAGTGCTTCATTGGTGGGTATGCAGGTAAAGAGGGATGTGACATCCTGTAGATGTGTCTAGCTTGTTAGGAAAGTCCTGTGAGTTGATGATATGGTGTTGTGAGTGGCCTACCAATGGAGCCAAAATCATGGCCAGGTATTTGGCTATATTGTAGGTGGCTGAATCTGTGCTACTATGGGTTGTAGTGGATTTTTTTCTTTGTGTATTTTGGTTAAGCCATGAGTAAATACATGGATTGATGTTACACAGAGTACAGAGGTCGATCAATGACTTGGTCCTTCTTAAGCCTCTGCAGACAGTCTATGACCTTCTTCTTGTTGAATCTCTTCTCAGTGTCTCATAGGTGGTGGTGTCACTGAGTAAGCTGTTAATACTGGACTCGTAGTCATCTGTGTTCAGGATCAACGTGCATCTACCTTTGTCTGCTGGCAGAAGGGTGATGCTGTGGTCCTTCTCTAGTGCTCCTTGGCTCAGAGGTGTTTTTGGAGGGGGGTGGTTTGGCACTAGCCAATGCAGCTGTGACCTTGAGTCTCAATTCTTCATCTTCATTTCCAGACAATTAATTTTTCCTTATGGCTGACTCTGTTGCTGTAATGAGGTCTACTGTAGGGATGTGCCTAGGTGCAACTGAGAAATTAAGCCTTTTTCAAGAGCCTCATATTCAGTTTGGGTGAGAACTCTGTCAGAGAGGTTCTTTAACCATCTGTCCCCAATGGCTGGTGTAGTATCCTTGTTGCACCTTGAATGGACCGGATTTTCCTGCTGTTGTGCATTAGCCAAAATCTGGAACTTTTTTATCTGCCAATCCTTGCTCTTGTGCTGTGTGAGTTGTACCTTCTGTATAAAATTGGCAATCTCCTATAAGTTTTCTCCTGGAACCAACGCTGCAGGTTGTTTCTGTAGGAAATCTAACTTGGTCTGGAGGTTTTCTATTGTGAAGTGAGTCTGTCTGATCCTTTCACACAAAAGGTGGGTCTGGGCCAGGCGTAGAATGTTTTCAGCCCTGTGACACTTAACTGCAGAACCCAGCCGTAGGCTTTTAGGAATTGGTTTACTTAGTCTGCATCGTAGGTTAAATCTAATATGATTTCTATAGTCTGCCAGTTTTCTCATGCTCGTAGCATTTGAAGGGTATCATTCCCAAAGTTGGTAGCAACATGTCTGTGAAGCATCTGTACACAGTTTTCAAGGTGAAGACATTTCTTCTCTAATTCCAAGAGACTTTATCAATTCTGAGATCAACTGGTAAGAGAGCGGAGCTTAAGTCTCTTGAGGGAGGAGTTTCCCCAGGTCTGCTGATACGAATATAGTCCACATTTGGGTTTTTATTGATTCTATGGCAAAGTATTTGGTAAAGTAAACAACAAAATGAATGGGATTAAATTTTGTTTTTGAGAAAAATATTTGTTTTAAGTAATTAAAAAAGGCAGTAGAAAATAAATAATAACCAAGTTTTTTTTTAATAGTATTTTATAATCAAGGTACAATACCTGACCACTACCAATAGATGCTGATGAGTGTCATCTATACAATAAAGATTTAAACTGTATTATAAATTTGCAATCTGGTGAGTTAAAACATATCTATATGTTAGAATGGTTAAAAACATCTTTGATGATTTTAGATGTTTATTTGAGAAAGTTGAAGTGAATGAGAAATAAGTAAATAAAAAGGTAATTGTTAAACTAACAAGGTAAATTGTTAAAGTTTAAGAGCATTTCAGTGAATTTGAATAACTAAAGAGAAACAAGATGTTTAAGTTTCTGTTTAACATTTATTGAGGTGCATTCTTTATGTGGACATAAATCTGAATGCCAAATTGGTGGAAACATGACCTTAGCAATTGATAAACCGTTTTTTTATATGTTACGGTTGAGATTAACCCATTTAGTGCCAATGTCGCAGAAGTGCTACACGTTTTGGTAGGTGGAAAACATGTGCTCCAAGAATTGGTTCAATTTGTTGCTGACTTGGACTACGAGGGAGAACATTTACGTTCTGACATGTACAGTAAGTATAGTTAACTTGATAAAGTCTATGCTTGTCATTTGAAAAGATGGCCATGCCGCTGTTCAAGTTTCTAGCAGTCTACACAGGAGGGGGCAGAGAAGAGTCAGGGTGAGGAAGCCCAGCGAGAGGCCGAGGCAGAGGACCCGAGAGGGGCTGAGGCGGAGGACCAGGGAGGGGCCGAGGCGGAGAACCAGGGAGGGGCCAAGGCGAAAGACCAGGGAGAGGTCCTGGGAGAGGACCAGGGAGGGGTCGAGGCGGAGGACCACGGAGAGACCCTTGGAGAGGCCGAGGTGGAGGAGAAGGGAGCGGCCCTGGGAGAGGTCCTGGGAGAGGCCCAGTAGAGGCCAAGGTCAATGCCGAAGAAGAGATAATAGCTATGACCCTATCACTGATGATGAGGGCTGGAAACACATAAGAGACAGAGTGGATAAAGCCTTTTGATGAATTCACTGGCTATGCAGGGGTGAGAGATCTGACTGATGCGCATCCCATTGATTTTTTGTCCCTCTTTTGGACTGTCAATTTCTGGAACTTTGTTACAAATGAGGCAATTCATTATCAGGTTTTATCCTCAAAACAGCTAAAGCCACAGTCCAGGTTTCATAAGTGGTAGGAACCTGAAATGAAAGATAGAAGCTTCATAGAAAATGAAAAAACGCCAAACTATTTTTTTACTTTTTATTTATTATCAATGACAAAGCACATTACAAAGAAAACCATTAAAATCATCCATCCAAAGGACACTTGTATTTCCTTTTTAGTGTGGTAAATCTCATTGCAAGGCACAGTACTCAGGCCTTGGTTTCGGGGTTTGAAAATGTAATGGGGTTCCTCTCTTACTGAGCAGGATTACTATTGCAGCAACACATCAGCAGAAGGGTAAAACTAACCTGTCTCATAATTATCTAAACCCATCTCACGTTTTCTATTAGTGGGTGAACAATCCAAAACCTTAAATTTACCTAATTTTATGATAATATTCAGGTGTGGGGGGGCTGTTTGCCAGCAAAAGGCTTCTCAATGAAAGGCCTTGTCTGCGGGCTACAAAATGTGGTGTGTGGCTCTGGTTCTCAGGGCTGGAGGTGTATAAGGCTAGCTTGGAAAAATTACATGTCTGGAGGACCAGAACAGTGACCAGGACTTGGCCCAACACAGTCCAAAAATTATAGACAGTGAGTGCTTGTGGAGAATATATAGCCCAGGATGAGTTCTTCTGAGCGGGTAAAGTTGAGGAGCACGGGGCCTGGATGATGGAGTGTTCCAGCAGCTGGGACCTTGGGTTAGGAAGAACTAGTTGAGAATAAAGCCCAGTGGGAGTGCCCCTGAATGGGTAAAAATAAGGTGCTATGAGCCTGGATGAAAGAGAGCTCCAGCAGCCAGGTCCTGGAGCTATGGAGAGCCAGTGGAGCATATATAGCCCAGGATGAGTGCCTTCTAGCGGTTAGCGACAAGGAGCACTGTTGCAGATGCAGCTGTTCTTCATTATTCATCAACTACAGTATAAAGGCTCCAAGATTTCCTACTACTCAGTGGTAGAAATCTATGGCCTAGCAGTTTTTGAGCTTGTAAAGTTTTGCCTGGAAGTTTCTAATTTGTTTTTTGTGCTTTCCCCTCCAGTGTCCTCTGCCTGCCTACGAACTCCTTTGCCAAGACTAAGCCACGCTTCAGCCACGCCACATCCTGGGTTTGACTGGCCCATTCCTACTATCTTTAAGCAGATGCAATGTTTTTTGGGTTTTGCCAATTTTTACAGAAGATTCATCAGAAATTACAGTGGATTTACCTCTACCCTCACCCAGCTTACCTCTACCATTTCGCCGTCTGCCTGGAATCCTGAGGTTCAAGGCACCTCCGACCAGCTCAAGTGTTTACCACAGCTCCAGTCCTTGCCCATCCTGCCCCCACACGTCAATTTATCATGGAAGCGGATGCGTCTGATCTTGGCGTAGGAGCGGTACTTTCCCAGCGCTACCTGGAAACTAACAAGCTGTATCCGTGTGCTTTCTTTTCCAGACATCTCTCGGATGCAGAAAGGAACTATGACATTGTAAACCGAGGGCTATTGGCAGTTGTTTTGGCCCTCCAAGAAATGGAGACATTGGCTGGAGGGGGCTCAAAGACCATTTGTCATCTGGACTGATTACAAAAATCTATCTTATCTTCGCTCTGCACATAGACTCAACTCACGCAAAGCATGCTGGGCCCTGTTCTTAATAAGGTTTAATTTTACACTCACATATTGTCCTGGTTCCAACAATGCCAAGCCTGATGCTCTGTCATGGCTCTTCACTCCGGAGTCAGCTGCCTCCAGTCCAGAACCCATAATTCCCCCACCTTCTATCGTGGTGGCGGCTCACTGGAAGATTGAGGAGGTTGTCACAGAGGCCTTGGTCTCAGAGCCAGCCCCCGACAATTGTCCCAGTAATAGACTTTTTGTTCCAACACCAGTCCGTTCTCAAGTCCTCCAGTTGGGTCACTCCTCGATTGCTCTCATGCCATCCAGGAATCCAGCGTACCAGAACCTTCATTTCCCAGAAGTTCTGGTGGCCGGATCTGGTGGCCTGATCTGGCTAAGGATGTTTGGGAATTTGTCTTTGCCTGTGACGTCTGAGCCTGCAGCAAATCCTCCCATACATCACCTGCGGGATTATTGCATCCTCTTCTTGTGCCCTCTCGCCCCTGATCCCACATTGCGGTGGATCCTGTTACTGGGTTACCCCATTCAG
>JALDNG010003883.1:0-22351 GCA_024349245.1 Neodontobutis hainanensis
TCGTCAGTCTGTTCTACTGCACATTTACAGTCTATTCTAATGGACATCTACTGTATGTTCCAATGAAAGTCTACAGTCTGTACAACTGCTCATCTACAGTCTGTTCTACTGCACGTGTACAGTCTGTTCTAATACAAGTCTACAGTCTCTACTACTGCTCATTTACAGTCTGTTCTACTGGATGTTTACAGTCTGTTCTAATGCTCGTCTACAGTCAGTTTTACAGTCTGTTCTAATGCAAGTCTATAGTCTGTTTTACTACTCATCTACGGTCTGTTCTTTTGCAGGTCTACAGTCTGTTCTAATAAACGTCTACAGTCTGTTCTACTGCACATCTACAGTCTGTTCTAATGCAAGTCTACAGTCTGTATTACTGCTCATCTACAGTCTGTTCTAAAGCATGTCTAGAGTGTTTTCTAATACTCATATACAGACTGTTCTAATGCATGTCTACAGTCAGAAATACTGCACCTTTTACAATCTGTTCTAAAGCATGTGCAGAGTGTTTTCTAAAACTCATATAGAGTCTGTTCTAATACTCGTCTACAGTCTGAACTACTGCAGCTCTACAGTCTGTTCTAAAGCATGTCTAGAGTGTTTTCTAATACTCATATACAGTCTGTTCTAATGCTTGTCTACAGTCTGTACTACTGCATCTCTACAGTCTATTCTTCTGCACATTGTCAGTCTGTTCTACTGGACGTTTACAGTCTTTTCTAATTCTCATCTACAGTCTGTATTACTGCACCTCTACAGTCTGTTCTAAAGCATGTTTAGAGTGTTTTCTAATACTCATATACAGTCTGTTCTAATGTTCGTCTACAGTCGGAACTACTGCACCTCTACATTTTGTTATAAAGCATATCTAGAGTGTTTTCTAATACTTATATAGAGTCTGTTCTACTGGACGTTTATAGCCTGTTCTAATGCTCGTCTATAGTCAGTTCTAAAGCCAATCTAGAGTCTGTACTACTGCTGCTCTGAAGTCTGCTCAACTGCACGTCTACTGTCTGTTCACCTGCACCTCTACAGTCTGTTCTAATGCCAGTTTACAGTATGTACTACTGCTCTACTACAGTCTCATCCACTGCACGTCTACAGTCTGTTTTACTGCACATCTACAGTCTGTTCTAATGTACATCTACTGTCTGTTCTAAAGCAAGCCTACAGTCTGTACTACTGCTCATCTACAGTCTGTTCTACTGCACGTCTACAGTCTGTTCTAATGCACATCTACAGTCTGTTCTAATGTAAGTCTACAGTCTGTTCTACTACACATCTACAGTCTCTACTACTGCACTTCTAAAGTCTGTTCTAATGCACATCTACACTCTCTTCTAATGCTCGTCTACAGTCTGTACTACTGTATTTCTACAGTCTATTCTTCTGCACATTGTCAGTCTGTTCTACTGGATGTTTACAGTCTGTTCTAATGCTCGTCTACAGTCAGTTTTACAGTCTGTTCTAATGCAAGTCTATAGTCTGTTTTACTACTCATCTACGGTCTGTTCTCTTGCAGGTCTACAGTCTGTTCTAATACGTCTACAGTCTGTTCTACTGCACATCTACAGTCTGTTCTAATGCAAGTCTACAGTCTGTATTACTGCTCATCTACAGTCTGTTCTAAAGCATGTCTAGAGTGTTTTCTAATACTCATATACAGTCTGTTCTAATGCATGTCTACAGTCTGTACTACTGCATCTCTACAGTCTATTCTTCTGCACATTGTCAGTCTGTTCTACTGACGTTTACAGTCTTTTCTAATTCTCATCTACAGTCTGTATTACTGCACCTCTACAGTCTGTTCTAAAGCATGTTTAGAGTGTTTTCTAATACTCATATACAGTCTGTTCTAATGTTCGTCTACAGTCGGAACTACTGCACCTCTACATTTTGTTATAAAGCATATCTAGAGTGTTTTCTAATACTTATATAGAGTCTGTTCTACTGGGCGTTTATAGCCTGTTCTAATGCTCGTCTATAGTCAGTTCTAAAGCCAATCTAGAGTCTGTACTACTGCTGCTCTGAAGTCTGCTCAACTGCACGTCTACTGTCTGTTCACCTGCACCTCTACAGTCTGTTCTAATGCCAGTTTACAGTCTGTACTACTGCTCTACTACAGTCTCGTCCACTGCACGTCTACAGTCTGTTTTACTGCACATCTACAGTCTGTTCTAATGTACATCTACTGTCTGTTCTAAAGCAAGCCTACAGTCTGTACTACTGCTCATCTACAGTCTGTTCTACTGCACGTCTACAGTCTGTTCTAATGCACATCTACAGTCTGTTCTAATGTAAGTCTACAGTCTGTACTATTGCTCATCTACTGTCTGTTCACCTGCACCTCTACAGTCTGTTCTAATGCCAGTTTACAGTCTGTACTACTGCTCTACTACAGTCTCGTCCACTGCACGTCTACAGTCTGTTCTACTACACATCTACAGTCTCTACTACTGCACTTCTAAAGTCTGTTCTAATGCACATTTACACTCTCTTCTAATGCTCGTCTACAGTCTGTACTACTGCATTTCTACAGTCTATTCTTCTGCACATTGTCAGTCTATTCTACTAGATGTTTACAGTCTGTTCTAATGCTCATCTACAGTCAGTTTTACAGTCTGTTCTAATGCAAGTCTATAGTCTGTTTTACTACTCATCTACGGTCTTTTCTTTTGCAGGTCTACAGTCTGTTCTAATAAACGTCTACAGTCTGTTCTACTGCACATCTACAGTCTGTTCTAATGCAAGTCTACAGTCTGTATTACTGCTCATCTACAGTCTGTTCTAAAGCATGTCTAGAGTGTTTTCTAATACTCATATACAGTCTGTTCTAATGCATGTCTACAGTCTGTACTACTGCATCTCTACAGTCTATTCTTCTGCACATTCTCAGTCTGTTCTACAGGTTGTTTACTGTTTGTTCTAATGCTCGTCTACAGTCTGTTCCAAAGCCAATTTAGAGTCTGTTCTACTTCTGCTCTGAAGTCTATTCAACTGCACATCTACAGTCTGTTCAACTGCACCTCTACAGTCTTTTCTATTATTAATAGATAATAATTGTCTAGAGTCTGTTATACTGCACGTCTACAGTCTCTTTTAATAATTGTCAACTTTCTGTACTACTGCACATCTACAGTTTGTTCTAATGGTCGTCTAGAGTCTGTACTACTGGAACTCTACACTCTGTTCTAAAACATGTCTACAGTCTTTTCTAATACTCATGTACAGTCTGTTCTAATGCTCGTGTAAAGTCTGAACTACTGCCCTCTATAGTCTATTCTTTTGCACATCTACAGTCTGTTCTAATGCACATCTACAATTTGTTCTAATGGAATTCTCCAGTCTGTACTACTGCTCGTCTAATGTCTGTACAACTGCACCTCTACTGCCTGTTCTAAAGACAAGACAAGACAAGACATTTATTTTTGTATAGCCCAATATCACAACAACAGCCGCCTCAAAGGGCTTAACAGACTGTACTAGACAACATCCCCTGTCCTTAGACCCTCCATCAGGGTGAGGAAAAACTCCAAAAAAACCCAGCCGGGAAAAAAGAGAAACCTCAGGGAGAACCACAGAAGGAGGGATCCACTCCCAGGACGGACAGGCCGTGCAAAAATGTGTCCAGGACAGTTGGTAAAAAAAAAAAACATAAAAATACAAAACATATTCACAAAAAACATTTATGTTGACAGCGTCCAGTGTCCACTCTGTCTGTGTATGTAAGGTGGATGGGACCTCAGCCATTATCAAGGTAGATGAAAGATGAGCTGTGGGTCCTCACACTGGAGCAGAGTCAGGGGTGGGGCAGTACATCACCCAGCAGATCAGAGGTTTGCGTCCACCCTAGGAGGAGGTAGAAAGGAGAAAAACAAAAGTGCTAAATACTACTGATAATAGGCAGATGTAATAATAATATCAGCGGTTGAGTGTGTACCTACAGCTACAACCAGTGTAAACCTAACCCTATGATCAATCAGTCTCCATACGTTTGGTGAAATAAGTAAGTTTTGAGTTTGCTTTTGAAAATCTCAACAGAGTCAGATCGCACTTCCACCGGGAGCCCATTCCACAAAAATGGGGCTCTATAAGAAAAGGCTCTGTAGCCAGCAGACTTCTTCTTTATTCGAGGAAGTTGAAGGAGACCAGCGTCCTGAGAGCGAAGGGTGAGCTGGAGTATACCAGGTGATAAGGTCAGATAGGTAAGAGGGCGCGCGTCCACAAAGGATTTTATAGGTTAACAAGAGAACTTTGAAATCAGCTCTAACATGAATAGGAAGCCAGTGTAATGAAGCCAGGACCGGAGTAATGTGATCAAACTTCCTGGTCTTTGTTAAAAGTCTGGCGGCTGTATTTTGACCATTTGTAGACTGTGAGTACTTTTCTTCGGCAGTCCAGAGAATAACGCATTACAGTAGTCCAGCCTGGATGTGACAAATGCATGAATGAGAATTTCAGCATCAGCTAAAGAGAGGCAGGAGCGAATTTGTGAGATATTATCGCAAGTGAAAAAGCCCAATTTAGTGACCTCACTAATGTGCTGCTGCAGAGATAGTGTGGGGTCAAAATTACACCGAGGTTCCTCGCAGTTTTTCCGTGCTCCAACACACAGTTGTTGATTGAGACAGTAAGATTGTTGAACTTGTGCCGATGACTGGCAGGACCAATTAACAAGAGCTCTGTTTTATCCGCGTTCAAATGGAGGAAGTTTTGAGACATCCATGTTTTAATTGAAACGAGGCAGGCCTCTAGACGCATGATGTCAGTAGTATTATTTGCTTTTATTGGTAGATACAGCTGTGTATCATCGGCGTAACAGTGGAAGTTCACTCCATAACTTCTGATGATTTGTCCCAATGGTGTAACATATAGTGAAAAAAGTATGGGACCGAGCACAGACCCTTGTGGCACACCGAACTTCACTGGTGCCGTGGAGGAGAAGGATTTATTAAAAGAGACAAAATGAGACCTATCACACAGATAGGATTCTAACCAAGAAAGAGCAGAACCAGAGATGCCAAAAACATCTTTAAGTCTGTTGATTAGCACTGCATGATCAATCGTATCAAATGCAGCACTGAGATCCAGCAATAACAGTAGAGCCGATGAGTCCTCGTCCATCTGAAGGAGGAGATCATTTGTTACTTTAACTAAAGCTGTTTCAGTGGAATAAGAGGCCCTAAATGCAGACTGAAACGGCTCGAGGAGGTCATTTTCTGATAGATATAGAGTAAGTTGTTTTAGCACAACTTTTTCGAGGACTTTAGATAGAAAAGGTAAATTGGAGACAGGACGGAAATTATTTAGGCATCCAGGATCCAAAGTAGGTTTTTGAGCAGGGGTTTGACCACAGCCTGTTTGAAAAGGGAAGGAACGGTGCCAGTAGACAGGGACAAGTTTATAATGTTTAATATAATTTGCCCCACATAGGGCCACAGTTCTTTAAGCTGTTTTGCTGGCAGGATATCCAGGAGACACGTAGTTGCTTTACATGAAGAAACCACCTTTGTCAGCTCATCAAGGAAACAGAATCTAAGACTGAGAGACGAGATCGGTGGATCCAAGTGAATGGGACCCGGAGCCAAAGAAGACAAAAACAAAATATTATCCCTGATATCTTCAATTTTATGATTAAAGAAATCTAAAAGTCTTGTGCACTAAAGGAGAGGAGTCTTCAGTTGTTTTTGGTTGGATAAGTTTAGCAACTGTTCCAAAGAGAAACCTGGGGTTATGTCGGTTTTCTCTTATAAGAGATGAAAAATAGGTAGTCTTTGCAGTGCTGAGGGCGTGCTTATAGGTGTTTACACACAAACACCACTTTTGATAATTTAGATTTGTTTTTGACTTGCGCCATTTGCGTTCAAAACTCCTGCAGGCCTGTTTCAAAGCCCGCGTTTCCTCATTATACCATGGCGTAGGTCGTCTGGTTGGTCTGGGCTTTGTCCTGAGGGGTGCCACTGAGTCGGTGATGGCTGAGAGGGTAGCATGGACCTCCTCTGTGTAGGCCTCTACTGAGTTTCCAGTTGGAGTTAAATTAGGAAGAACATCTGTCAGCCGTGTGGCAATCATTTCCATTGCACCTGCGCTAAAATTCCGTGTAGACACTACCCATTTGTCTGAATTTGAGGGAAATGTGTAACTTATCTCGAACTCTACCAGTGAGTGATCTGAGACAGCAGATGAAAGAGAGGAGACAAAGAGATTGGAGACATCTATTCCCCGAGCCAAAACAAGATCAAGATAGTTTCCACTAATGTGTGTGGGCTCATGAACAAACTGGTTGAAAGACATGGTCGCAAGCAGTGATTGAAATGCTCTGGCCAGAGGATCACACTCCTTATTTAGATGAATATTAAAGTCTCCAACTAGAAGGATGTTATCAGCATGGGTTATTAAGTCCGAGAGGAAAACTCCAAACTCATCCAAGAAAGAAGAGTAGGGACCCGGAGGCGATAGATTACAGCTAAATAAAATGGCTTCCTTCTGTTTATTTGAGAAGAAATATGTTTAATGAGTAACACTTGAAAGAGTTAAATTTCGGCTGTGATGATGTACCTGTAAAGCAAAATGCAGCTTTATAAATGGCTGCAACACCACCACCAAGTTTCGACGTGACCTACCTGTGCATACGCATAATCAGGGGAGAGGCTTCATTTAGTGGCAGAAAAACATTTGGCCTAAGCCATGTTTCACAAAGACAAAGTAAATCCAAGCTATGAGAAGCAATAAGATCATTAATTAGGAGTGCTTTGGAGGATAGAGACCGCACATTCAGGAGACCGATCTTCAGTCTTGATGTAGAGCAGACATTTGAAGGCTGGTCCAGTGGAGAGATAGCGACAGGAAAAAGTTGTCGAGCTCTAACAATTCTGCTTGGTTTAAAAGATTGCCTCTGAGTTATAATAACATGAGGACAGGATGCTTTTGGGTCACTGACTCTGTGAGTTTTCAGATGTGTTTGAGGACTAAATAACAGATTTAGGCAGTAGACATCAGGATAACACGGCCTAACCAGACAACTAAAAGCTTCTACATTATCCAGTTCCACACCCGCACTATCATGACTAGCAGGTTCTCTAATTCCTGCGACCTGCTGAGATTCCTTGTGTCAAATGCACCGAATGCACCTGTCTATATTACTAGACAAAATGGCAGCACCATGTCCAGTAGGATGCAGGCCGTCTGCCCTCAGCAGGCCTGGGCGGCCCCAGAAAGAAGGCCAGTTATCCACGAAACCATAACCTTTCTGACTACAATGCCGGGCCAGCCACCGGTTCATGGAAACTAATCTGCTATACTGTTCATCACTACCCCTTACTACCCCTAAAGCATGTCTAAAATGTTTTCTACTACTCATATAGAGTCTGTTCTAATGCTCATCTACAGTCTGAACTACTGCACCTCTACAGTCTGTTCTAAAGCTCATCTACAGTCTGTTCTAAAGCCAATCTAGAGTCTGTACTACTGCTGCTCTAAAGTCTGTTCAACTGCACGTCTACAGTCTGGTCTACTGCACATCTACAGTTTGTTTTAATGCTCGTCTACAGTCTGTACTACTGAGCCTCTACAGTCTCTTCTAAAGCATGTCTACAGTCTTTTCTAATAGTCATGTACAGTCTGTTCTAATCCTCGTGTAAAGTCTCAACTCCTGCAACTCTTCAGTCTATTCTTCTGCACCTCGTCAGTCTGTTCTACTGCACATCTACAGTCTATTCTAATGGACATCTACTGTATGTTCTAATGAAAGTCTACAGTCTGTACAACTGCTCATCTACAGTCTGTTCTACTGCACGTGTACAGTCTGTTTTATTGCTCATCTACAGTCTGTTCTACTGCACGTTTACAGTCTGTTCTAATACAAGTCTACAGTCTCTACTACTGCTCATTTACAGTCTGTTCTACTACACATCTACAGTCTCTACTACTGCACTTCTAAAGTCTGTTCTAATGCACATCTACACTCTCTTCTAATGCAAGTCTACAGTCTGTACTACTGCTCATCTACAGTCTGTTCTAATGCTTGTCCACAGTCTATTCTTATGCAGGTCTTAAGACTTTACTACTGCACATCTACAGTCTGTTCTAATGGACGCCTACATTCTGTTCTAATGCTCATCTACAGTCTGTTCTATTGTACGTCTACAGTCTTTTCTGCTGCACATCAACAGTCTGTTCTAATGCTCGTCTACAGTCTGTACAACTGCACCTTTACAGTCTGTTCTACTGAATGTCTACAGTCTGATCTAATGCCATTTTACAGTCTGTACTATTGCTCTACTGCACTCTATTCTACTGCACGTCTACAGTCATTTTTACTGCACATCTACAATCTGTTCTAATTGTCAGTCGGTTCTACAATCTACAGTCTTTACTAATTCTGCGCTGAAGTCTGTTCAACTGCACGTCTACAGTCTGTTCAACTGCACCTCTACAGTCTGTACTACTGCACTTCTACAGTCTGTTCTAATGCTCGTCTACAGTCTGTATTACTGCACCTCTACAGTCTGTTATAAATGCATGTCTACAGTGTTTTCTAAAACTCATATACAGTCTGTTCATTTGCTCGTCTACAGTCTGTACTACTGCAGCTCTAGAGTCTATTCTATTGCACATTGTCAGTTTGTTCTACGGGACGTTTACAGTCATTTGTATTGCTCGTTTACAGTCTGTTCTAAGGTAATTCTAGAGTCTGTACTACTGCTGCTCTTATTTCTGTTCACCTGCACGTCTACAGTCTGTTTTACTGCAAATCTACAATCTGTTCTAATTGTCAGTCTGTTCTACTGGACATTTACAGTCTGTTCTAAAGCTCATCTACAGTCTGTTCTAAAGCCAATCTAGAGTCTGTACTACTGCTGCTCTGACATCTGTTCAAATGCACATCTATAGTCTGTTCAACTGCACGTCTACAGTTTTTTTTACTGCACATCTACAGTCTGTTCTAATGCACATCTACAGTCTTTTCTAATGCAAGTCTACAGTCTGTACTACTGCTCATCTACAGTCTGTTCTATTGCACGTCTACAGTCTGTTCTGATAAACGTCTACAGTCTGTTCTACTACACATCTACAGTCTGTACAACTGCACCTCTGTCTGTGGCCTCTGACTCCTCTGGTCTCTTTGTCTCCTCTGCCTCCTCTAGTCACTCTGTGGCCTCTGCCTCCTCTGGACTCTCTGCCTCCTCTGGTCTCTCTGTGGCCTCTGCCTCCTCTGGTCTCTCTGCCTCCGCTGCTCTAACTGCCTCTTCTGGTCTCTCTGTCGCCGCTGCCTCCTCTGGTCTCTCTGTGTCCTCTGCCTCCTCTGGTCTTTTTGTGGCCTCTGCCTCCTCTGGTCTCTCTTTGGCCTCTACCTCCTCTAGCCTCTCTGTGGCCTCTGCCTCCTCTGGACTCTCTATTCCTCTATCTCCTCTGGTCTGTCTGTGGCCTCTGTCTCCTTTGGTCTCTCTGCCTCCTCTGCATCCTCTCGTCTCTGCCTCCTCTGGGCTCTCTGTCTTTCTGCCTCCTCTGAACTCTCGGTGGCCTCTTCCCCCTCTGGTCTAACTGTGGCCTCTTCCTCTTCTGCTCTCTCTATCTCCTATGCCTCCTCGTCTCTCTGTGGCCTCTGCCTACTCTGGTCTCTCTGTGGCCTCTGCCTTCTCTTGACTCTCTGCCTCCTCTGACACCTCTAGTCTCTCTGCCTCCACTGCTCTCTTTTTTGCCTCTGCCTCCTCTAGTCACTCTGTGGCCTCTGCCTCCTCTGGACTCTCTGCCTCATCTGGTCTCTTTGTGGCCTCTGCCTCCTCTGGTCTCTATGCCTCCGCTGCTCTAACTGCCTCCTCTGGTCTCTCTGTGGCCTCTGCCTCCTGTGGTCTTTCTGTGGCCTCTGCCTCCTCTGGTCTCTCTGTGGCCTATACCTCCTCTAGCCTCTCTGTGGCCTCTGCCTCCTCTGGACTCTCTGCCTCCTCTGGTCTTTTGTGGCCTCTGCCTCCTCTGGTCTCTCTGCCTTCTCTGCTTCCTCTGCTCTCTGCCTCCACTGGTCTCTCAATTGCCTCTGCCTCCTCTGGTCACTCTGTGGCCTCTGCCTCCTCTGGTCTCTTTGTCCCCTCTGCCTCCTCTAGTCACTCTGTGGCCTCTTCGTCCTCTGGTCTCTCTGTCTCCTCTGCCTCCTCTCCTCTAACTGCCTCGTCTGGTCTCTCTGCCTCCTCTGCTTCCTCTCGTCTCTCTGTGGCCTCTGCCTACTCTGCTCTCTCTGTCTCCCCTGCCTCCACCGGTCTCTCTGCCTTCTCTGCCTCCTCTACTCTCTCTACCTCCACTGGTCTCTCTGTGGCCTCTGCCTCCTGTGGTGTCTCTGTGGCCTCTGCCTTCTCTGGTCTCTCTGTGGCCACTGCCTCCTCTGGTCTCTCTGTGGCATCTGCCTTTTCTGGCCTCTCTGCCTCTTCTGGTCTCTCTGTGACCTCTGCCTCTTCTGGTCTCTCTGTGGCCTCTGCCTCCTCTGGACTCTCTGTCTCCTCTGGTCTTTCTGTGGCCTCTGCCTCCTCTAGTCTCTCTGCCTCCCCTGCTTCCTCTCCTCTCTCTGTCTCCTCTGCCTCCTCTAGTCTCTCTGCCTCCCCTGCTTCCTCTCGTCTCTCTGTCTCCTCTGCCTCCTCTGGTCTCTCTGCCTCCTCTGCCTCCTCTGGTCTGTGTGGCCTCTGCCTCCTCTGGTCTTTTGTCTCCTCTGCCTCCTCTAGTCACTGTGTGGCCTCTGCCTCCTCTGGTCTCTCTGCTTTCTCTGCCTCCTCTGCTTTAACTTCCTCCTCTGGTCTCTCTGTCTCTCTGTATCATCTGGTCTCTCTGTGGCCTCTGCCTCTTCTGGTCTCTCTGCCTCCTTTGCCTCCACTGGTCTCTCTGTGGCCTCTGCCTCCTATGGTCTCTCTGTGGCCTCTGCCTTCTCTGCTCTCTCTCTGGCCGCTGCCTCCACTGGTCTCTCTGTGGCATCTGCCTTTTCTGGTCTTTCTGCCTCCTCTGCCTCCTCTGGTCTCTCTGTGACCTCTGCCTCTTCTAGTCTTTCTGTGGCCTCTGCCTCCTCTAGACTCTCTGCCTCCCCTGCTTCCTCTCGTCTCTCTGTCTCGTCTGCCTCCTCTGGTCTCTCTGCCTCCTCTGCCTCCTCTGGTCTCTCTGTGGCCTCTGCCTCCTCTGGTCTCTCTGTGGCCTCTGTCTTCTCTTGTCTCTCTGTCTCCTCTGCCCCTCTGGTCTCTCTTTTTCTACTGGTCTCTCTATTGCCTGTGCCTCCTCTGGTCTCTCTGTTGCCTCTGCCTCCTCTGGTCTCTCTGCCTCCTCTGCTTCCTCTCGTCTCTATGTGACCTCTGCCTCCCTTGCTCTCTCTGTCTCCCCTGCCTCCACTGGTCTCTCTGCCTTCTCTGCCTCCTCTGATCTCTCTACCCCCACTGGTCTCTCTGTGACCTCTGCAATCCTCTGGTCTCTCTGTGGCCGATGCCTCCTCTGGATTCTCTGTGGCCTCTGCCTCCTCTGGTCTCTCTGTCTCCTCTGCCTCCACTGGTCTCTCAGTGGCCTTTGACTCCACTCGTCTCTGTGTCGCCTCTTCCTCCTCTGGTCTCTCTGGCCTCTACCGCCACTAGTCTCTCTGACTTATCTGTCTCCTCTAGTCTCTTTGTCGCCTCTTCCTCCTCTGGTCTCTCTGTGGTATCTGCCTCCTCTGGTCTCACTGCCTCCACTGGTCTCTTTATTGCCTCTGCCTCCTCTCGTCTCTCTGTGGCCTCTGCCTCCTCTGGTCTCTTTGTCTCCTCTGCCTCCTATAGTCACTCTGTGGCCTCTGCCTCCTCTGGTCTCTTTGTGTCCTCTGCCTTCTCTGGTCTCTCTGCCTCCTCTGGTCACTCTGCTGCCGCTGGCTCCTCTGGTCTCTCTGTGGCATCTGCCTTTTCTGGTCTCTCTGCCACCTATGCGTCCTCTAATCTCTCTGCCTCCTTTGGTCTCTCTGTCTTTCTTCCTCCTCTGAACTCTCGGTGGCCTCTGCCTCCTCTGGCCTCTCTATCCCGTTGCCTCCTCTGGTCTCTCTGTCTCCTATGCCTCCACTGGTCTCTCTGCCTTCTCTGCCTCCTCTGCTCTCTCTACCTCCACTGGTCTCTCTGTGACCTCTGCATTCCTCTGGTCTCTCATTGGCCTATGTCTCTTTTGGATTCTCTGTGGCCTCTGCCTCCTCTGCTCTCTCTTTCTCGTCTGCCTCCTCTCATCTCTCTGTGGCCTCTACCTCTTCTGGTCTCTCTGTGGCCTCGGTCTCCTCTGCTCTCTCTGCCTCCTCTGCATCCTCTCGTCTCTCTGCCTCCTCTTGCCTCTCTGTCTTTCTGCCTCCTCTGAACTCTCGGTGGCCTCTGAACTCTCGGTGGCCTCTGAACTCTCGGTGGCCTCTGCCTCTCACTGTGGGCCTCTACCGCCACTAGTCTCTCTGCCTCCTCTGCCTCCTCTGGTCTCTCTGTGGCCTCTGCCTCCTCTGGTCTCTCTGTGGCCGCTGCCTTGTCTTGTCTGTCTGCCTCCTATGCCCCCTCTGGTCTCTCTGCCTCCACTGGCCTCTCTATTGCCTCTGCTTCCGTTCATCCCTCTGTGGCCTCTGCCTCCTCTGGTCTCTCTGTCTCCTCTGCCTCCTCTGAACTCTCTGTGGCCTCTGCCTCCTCTGGCCTCTCTATGGCCTCTGCCTCCTCCGGTCTCTCTGTGGCCGCTGCCTTGTCTGTCTTCCTCCTATGCCCCCTCTGGTCTCTCTGCCTCCACTGGTCTCTCTATTGCCTCTGCTTCCTTTGGTCTCTCTGTGGCCTCTGCCTCCTCTGGTCTCTCTGCCTTTTCTGCTTCCTCTCGCCTCTCTGTGGCCTCAGCCTCCTCTGGTCTCTCTGTGGCCTCTGCCTTCTTTGGTCTCTCTCTGGCCGCTGCCTACTCTGGTCTCTCTGAGGCATCTGCCTTTTCTGGTCTCTCTGCCTCTTCTGTCTCTCCTGGTCTCTCTGTGGCCTCTGTCTCCTCTAGACTCTCCTTGCCTCCCCTGGTCTTTTGTGGCCTCTGCCTCCTCTGGTCTCTCTGCCTCCTTTGCTTCCTCTCGTCTCTCTGTGGCCTCTGCCTCCTCTGGTCTCTCTGTCTCCTCTGCCTCCTCTAGTCACTCTGTGGCCTCTGCCTCCTCTGGTCTCTCTGCCTCCTCTGCCTCCTCTGCTCTAACTGCCTCCTCTGGTCTCTCTGTCTCTCTGCCTCTTCTGGTCTCTTTGTGTCCTCTGCCTTCTCTGGTCTCTCTGCCTCCTCTGGTCTCTCTGCTGCCGCTGGCTCCTCTGGTCTCTCTGTGCCATCTGCCTTTTCTGGTCTCTCTGCCTCCTATGCGTTCTCTAATCACTCTGCCTCCTTTGGTCTCTCTGTATTTCTTCCTTCTCTGAACTCTCGGTGGCCTCTGCCTCCTGTGGCCTCTCTGCCCCGTTGCCTCCTCTGGTCTCTCTGTCTCCTCTGCCTCCACTGGTCTCTCTGCCTTCTCTGCCTCCTCTGCTTTCTCTACCTCCACTGGTCTCTCTGTGACCTCTGCAATCCTCTGGTCTCTCTGTAGCCTATGCCTACTCTGGATTCTCTGTGGCCTCTCCCTCCTCTAGTCTCTCTGTGTCCTCTGCCTCCTCGGGTCTCTTTGTCTCCTCTGCCTCCTCTAGTCACTCTGTGGCCTCTGCCTCCTCTGGTCTCTCTCCCTCCTCTGCCTCCTCTTCTCTAACTGCCTCCTCTGGTCTCTCTGTCTCTCTGCCTCCTCTGGTCTCTCTGTGGCCTCAGCCTCCTCTGGTCTCTCTGTAGCATCTGCCTTTTCTGGTCTCTCTGCCTCCTCTGCCTCCCCTGGTCTCTCTGTGGCCTCTGCCTCTTCTGGTCTCTCTGTGGCCTCTGCATACTCTCGTCTCTCTGACTCCTCTTACCTCTCTGTCTTTCTGCCTCCTCTGAACTCTCGGTGGCCTCTGCCCCCTCTGGTCTCACTGTGGGCTCTGCCTCCTCTGGTCTCTCTGCCTCCTCTGCCTCCTCTGGTCTCTCTGTGGCCTCTGCCTCCTCTGGTCTCTCTGTGGCCGCTGCATTCTCTTGTCTGTCTGCCTCCTATGCCCCCTCTGGTCTCTCTGTCTCCACTGGTCTCTCTCTTGCCTCTGCTACCGCTCGTCTCTCTGTGGCCTCTGCCTCCTCTGGTCTCTATATGGCCTCTGCATCCTCTGGACTATCTGCCTCTTCTGGTCTTTCTGTGGCCTCTGCCTCCTCTGGTCTCTCTGCCTTTTCTGCTTCCTCTCGCCTCTCTGTGGCCTCAGCCTCCTCTGGTCTCTCTGTAGCCTCTGCCTTCTCTGGTCTCTCTCTGGCCGCTGCCTACTCTTGTCTCTCTGAGGCATCTGCCTTTTCTGGTCTCTCTGCCTCTTCTGCCTCTCCTGGTCTCTCTGTGGCCTCTGTCTCCTCTAGACTCTCCTTGCCTCCCCTGGTCTTTCTGTGGCCTCTGCCTCCTCTGGTCTCTCTGCCTCCTCTGCTTCCTCTCGTCTCTCTGTGGCCTCTGCCTCCTCTGGTCTTTCTGTCTCCTCTGACTCCTCTGGTCTCTCTGTTGCCTCTGCCTCCTCTGGTCTGTCTGTGTCCTCTGCCTCCTCTGGTCTCTCTGTGGCCTCTGCCTCCTCTGGTCTCTCTGTCTCCTCTGCCTCCTCTGGTCTCTCTGCCTCCTCTGGTCTCTCTGTGGCCTCTCCCTCCTCTGGTCTGTCTGTGTCCTCTGCCTCCTCTGCCTCCTCTGGTCTCTCTGTGGCCTCTGCCTTCTCTGGTCTCTCTTTGGCCGCTGCCTGCTCTGGTCTCTCTGAGGCATCTGCCTCCTCTGGTCTCTCTGAAGCATCTGCCTTTTCTGGTCTCTCTGTCTCCTTTGCCTCTTCTGGTCTCTCTTTCTCCTCAAAATCCTCTGGTCTCTCTGCCTCCTCTACCTCCTCTGGTGTCTCTATGGCCTCTGCCTCCTCTGCTCTCTCTGTGGCCTCGGCCTTCCCTTGTCTCTCTGACTCCTCTGTCCCCTCTGGTCTCTCTGCCTCCACTGCTCTCTCTGTGGCCTCTGCCTCCTCTGGTCTCTTGGTCTCCTCTGCCTCCTCTAGTCACTCTGTGGCCTCTACCTCCTCTGGTCTCTCTGCCTCCTCTGCCTCCTCTGCTCTAACTGCCTCCTCTGGTCTCTCTTTCTCTGCCTACTCTGGTCTCTCTATGGCCTCGGCCTCCTCTGGTCTCTCTATGGGCTCTGCCTCCTCTGGTCTCTCTGTCTCCTCTGCCTCCACTGGTCTCTCTGCCTTCTCTGCCTCCTCTGCTCTCTCTGCCTCCTCTGGTCTGTCTGTGTCCTCTGCCTCCTCTGGTCTCTCTGTGGCCTCTGCCTCCTGTGGCCTCTCTGCCCCGTTGCCTACTCTGGTCACTCTGTCTCCTCTGCCTCCACTGGTCTCTCTGCCTTCTCTGCCTCCTCTGCTCTCTCTACCTCCACTGGTCTCTCTGTGACCTCTGCAATCCTCTGGTCTCTCTGTAGCCTATGCCTATCCTAGATTCTCTGTGGCCTCTGCCTCCTCTAGTCTCTCTGTGTCTTCTGCCTCCTCGGGTCTCTTTGTCTCCTCTGCCTCCTCTAATCACTCTGTGGCCTCTGCCTCCTCTGGTCTCTCTCCCTCCTCTGCCTCCTCTGCTCTAACTGCCTCCTCTGGTCTCTCTGTCTCTCTGCCTCCTCTGGTCTCTCTGTGGCCTCAGCCTGCTCTGGTCTCTCTGTGGCCTCTGCCTTCTCTGGTCTCTCTCTGGCCTCTGCCTTCTCTGGTCTCTCTCTGGCCGCTGCCTACTCTGGTCTCTTTGAGGCATCTGCCTTTTCTGGTCTCTCTGCCTCCTCTGCCTCCCCTGGTCTCTCTGTGGCCTCTGCCTCCTCAAGACTCTCCTTGCCTCCCCTGGTCTTTCTGTGGCCTCTGCCTCCTCTGGTCTCTCTGCCTCCTCTGCTTCCTCTCGTCTCTCTGTGGCCTCTGCCTCCTCTGGTCTCTCTGTCTCCTCTGCCTCCTCTAGTCTCTCTGTCGCCTCTGCCTCCTCTGGTCTGTCTGTGTCCTCTGCCTCCTCTCGTCTCTCTGTGTCCTCTACCTCCTTTGGTCTCTCTGTGACCTCTGCAATCCTCTAGTCTCTCTGTCTCCTCTGCCTCCTCTAGTCTCTCTGTGGCCTCTGCCTCCTCTGGTCTGTCTGTGTCCTCTGCCTCCTCTCGTCTCTCTGTGGCCTCTGAATCCTCTGGTCTCTCTGTCTCCTCTGTCTCCTCTGGTCTCTCTGCCTCCTCTGGTCTCTCTGTGGCCTCTGCCTCCTCTGGACTGTCTGTGTCCTCTGCCTCCTCTGCCTCCTCTGGTCTCTCTGTGGCTTCTGCCTCCTCTGGTCTCTCTGTGGCCTCTGCCTTCTCTGGTCTCTCTTTGGCCGCTGCCTCCTCTAGTCTCTCTGCCTCCTCTGGTCTCTCTGTGGCCTCAGCCTCCTCTGGTCTCTCTGTGGCCTCTGCCTTCTCTGGTCTCTCTCTGGCCGCTGCCTACTCTGGTCTCTCTGAGTCATCTGCCTTTTCTGGTCTCTCTGCCTCCTCTGCCTCCCCTGGTCTCTCTGTGGCCTCTGCCTCCTCAAGACTCTCCTTGCCTCCCCTGGTCTTTCTGTGGCCTCTGCCTCCTCTGGTCTCTCTGCCTCCTCTGCTTCCTCTGGTCTCTCTGTGGCCTCTGCCTCCTCTGGTCTCTCTGTCTCCTCTGCCTCCTCTAGTCTCTCTGTCACCTCTGCCTCCTCTGGTCTGTCTGTGTCCTCTGCCTCCTCTCTTCTCTCTGTGGCCTCTACCTCCTCTGGTCTCTCTGTGACCTCTGCAATCCTCTAGTCTCTCTGTCTCCTCTGCCTCCTCTAGTCTCTCTGTGGCCTCTGCCTCCTCTGGTCTGTCTGTGTCCTCTGCCTCCTCTCGTCTCTCTGTGGCCTCTGCCTGCTCTGGTCTCTCTGAGGCATCTGCCTCCTCTGGTCTCTCTGAAGCATCTGCCTTTTCTGGTCTCTCTGTCTCCTTTGCCTCTTCTGGTCTCTCTTTCTCCTCAAACTCCTCTGGTCTCTCTGCCTCCTCTACCTCCTCTGGTGTCTCTATGGCCTCTGCCTCCTCTGCTCTCTCTGTGGCCTCGCCCTTCCCTTCTCTCTCTGACTCCTCTGTCCCCTCTGGTCTCTCTGCCTCCACTGCTCTCTCTATTGCCTCTGTCTCCTCTGGTCTCTTGGTCTCCTCTGCCTCCTCTAGTCACTCTGTGGCCTCTGCCTCCTCTGGTCTCTCTGCCTCCTCTGCGTTCTCTGCTCTAACTGCCTCCTCTGGTCTCTCTTTCTCTGCCTACTCTGGTCTCTCTATGGCCTCGGCCTCCTCTGGTCTCTCTATGGGCTCTGCCTCCTCTGGTCTCTCTGTCTCCTCTGCCTCCACTGGTCTCTCTGCCTTCTCTGCCTCCTCTGCTCTCTCTGCCTCCTCTGGTCTGTCTGTGTCCTCTGCCTCCTCTGGTCTCTCTGTGGCCTCTGCCTCCTGTGGCCTCTCTGCCCCGTTGCCTCCTCTGGTCACTCTGTCTCCTCTGCCTCCACTGGTCTCTCTGCCTTCTCTGCCTCCTCTGCTCTCTCTACCTCCACTGGTCTCTCTGTGACCTCTGCAATCCTCTGGTCTCTCTGTAGCCTATGCCTATCCTAGATTCTCTGTGGCCTCTGCCTCCTCTAGTCTCTCTGTGTCTTCTGCCTCCTCGGTCTCTTTGTCTCCTCTGCCTCCTCTAATCACTCTGTGGCCTCTGCCTCCTCTGGTCTCTCTCCCTCCTCTGCCTCCTCTGCTCTAACTGCCTCCTCTGGTCTCTCTGTCTCTCTGCCTCCTCTGGTCTCTCTGTGGCCTCAGCTTGCTCTGGTCTCTCTGTGGCCTCTGCCTTCTCTGGTCTCTCTCTGGCCGCTGCCTACTCTGGTCTCTTTGAGGCATCTGCCTTTTCTGGTCTCTCTGCCTCCTCTGCCTCCCCTGGTCTCTCTGTGGCCTCTGCCTCCTCAAGACTCTCCTTGCCTCCCCTGGTCTTTCTGTGGCCTCTGCCTCCTCTGGTCTTTCTGCCTCCTCTGCTTCCTCTCGTCTCTCTGTGGCCTCTGCCTCCTCTGGTCTCTCTGTCTCCTCTGCCTCCTCTAGTCTCTCTGTCGCCTCTGCCTCCTCTGGTCTGTCTGTGTCCTCTGCCTCCTCTCGTCTCTCTGTGACCTCTGCAATCCTCTAGTCTCTCTGTCTCCTCTGCCTCCTCTAGTCTCTCTGTGGCCTCTGCCTCCTCTGGTCTGTCTGTGTCCTCTGCCTCCTCTCGTCTCTCTGTGGCCTCTGAATCCTCTGGTCTCTCTGTCTCCTCTGTCTCCTCTGGTCTCTCTGCCTCCTCTGGTCTCTCTGTGGCCTCTGCCTCCTCTGGACTGTCTGTGTCCTCTGCCTCCTCTTCCTCCTCTGCCTCCTCTGGTCTCTCTGTGGCTTCTGCCTCCTCTGGTCTTTCTGTGGCCTCTGCCTTCTCTGGTCTCTCTTTGGCCGCTGCCTCCTCTAGTCTCTCTGTCTCTCTGCCTCCTCTGGTCTCTCTGTGGCCTCAGCCTCCTCTGGTCTCTCTGTGGCCTCTGCCTTCTCTGGTCTCTCTCTGGCCGCTGCCTACTCTGGTCTCTCTGAGGCATCTGCCTTTTCTGGTCTCTCTGCCTCCTCTGCCTCCCCTGGTCTCTCTGTGGCCTCTGCCTCCTCAAGACTCTCCTTGCCTCCCTGGTCTTTCTGTGGCCTCTGCCTCCTCTGGTCTCTCTGCCTCCTCTGCTTCCTCTGGTCTCTCTGTGGCCTCTGCCTCCTCTGGTCTCTCTGTCTCCTCTGCCTCCTCTAGTCTCTCTGTCACCTCTGCCTCCTCTGGTCTGTCTGTGTCCTCTGCCTCCTCTCTTCTCTCTGTGGCCTCTACCTCCTCTGGTCTCTCTGTGACCTCTGCAATCCTCTAGTCTCTCTGTCTCCTCTGCCTCCTCTAGTCTCTCTGTGGCCTCTGCCTCCTCTGGTCTGTCTGTGTCCTCTGCCTCCTCGTCTCTCTGTGGCCTCTGCCTCCTCTGGTCTCTCTGTCTCCTCTGTCTCCTCTGGTCTCTCTGCCTCCTCTGGTCTCTCTGTGGCCTCTGCCTCCTCTGGACTGTCTGTGTCCTCTGCCTCCTCTTCCTCCTCTGGTCCCTCTGTGGCTTCTGCCTCCTCTGGTCTCTCTGTGGCCTCTGCCTTCTCTGGTCTCTCTTTGGCGCTGCCTCCTCTGGTCTGTCTGTGTCCTCTGCCTCCTCTCGTCTCTCTGTGGCCTCTGCCTCCTCTGGTCTCTCTGTCTCCTTTGCCTCCTCTGGTCTCTCTGCCTCCTCTGGTCTCTCTGTGGTCTCTGCCTCCTCTGGACTGTCTGTGTCCTCTGCCTCCTCTGGTCTCTCTGTGGCCTCTGCCTTCTCTGGTCTCTCTGTGGCCTGTGCCTTCTCTAGTCTCTTTTTGGCCGCTGCTTCCTCTAGTCTCTCTGAGGCATCTGCCTCTTCTGGTCTCTCTGAGGCATCTGCCTTTTCTGGTCTCTCTGTCTCCTTTGCCTCCTCTGGTCTCTCTTCCTCCTTTAACTGCTCTGGTCTCTCTGTGGCCTCTGCCTTCTCTTGTCTCTCTGCGTCCACTGTCCCCTCTGCCTCCTCTGGTCTCTCTGTGGCTTCTGCCTCCTCTGGTCTCTCTGTGGCCTCTGCCTTCTCTGGTCTCTCTTTGGCGCTGCCTCCTCTGGTCTCTCTGTCTCTCTGCCTCCTCTGGTCTCTCTGTGGCCTCAGCCTCCTCTGGTCTCTCTGTGGCCTCTGCCTTCTCTGGTCTCTCTCTGGCCGCTGCCTGCTCTGGTCTCTCTGAGGCATCTGCCTTTTCTGGTCTCTCTGCCTCCTCTGCCTCCCTGGTCTCTCTGTGGCCTCTGCCTCCTCAAGACTCTCCTTGCCTCCCCTGGTCTTTCTGTGGCCTCTGCCTCCTCTGGTCTCTCTGCCTCCTCTGCTTCCTCTGGTCTCTCTGTGGCCTCTGCCTCCTCTGGTCTCTCTGTCTCCTCTGCCTCCTCTAGTCTCCCTGTCACCTCTGCCTCCTCTGGTCTGTCTGTGTCCTCTGCCTCCTCTCTTCTCTCTGTGGCCTCTACCTCCTCTGGTCTCTCTGTGACCTCTGCAATCCTCTAGTCTCTCTGTCTCCTCTGCCTCCTCTAGTCTCTTTGTGGCCTCTGCCTCCTCTGGTCTGTCTGTGTCCTCTGCCTCCTCTTGTCTCTCTGTGGCCTCTGCCTCCTCTGGTCTCTCTGTCTCCTCTGTCTCCTCTGGTCTCTCTGCCTCCTCTGGTCTCTCTGTGGCCTCTGCCTCCTCTGGACTGTCTGTGTCCTCTGCCTCCTCTTCCTCCTCTGGTCTCTCTGTGGCTTCTGCCTCCTCTGGTCTCTCTGTGGCCGCTGCCTCCATTGGTCTCTCTCTAGCATCAGCCTTTTCTCCTCTCTCCGCCTCCTCTGCCTGCTCTTGTCTCTCTGTGGCCTCTGCCTCCTCTGGACTCTCTGCCTCCTCTCGCTATTCTGTGGCCTCTGCTTCCTCTGGTCTCCCTGCCCCGTTGTCTCCTCTGGTCTCTCTGTGAACTCTGCCTCCTCTGGTCTCTCTGTGGCCTCTGCATCCTCTGGTCTCTCTTTGGCCTCTGCCTCCTCTGGTCTCTCTGCCTCTTCTGCCTCCTCTTGTCTCTCTGCCTCCACTGGTCTCTCTCTTGCCTCTGCCTCCTCTGGTCTCTCTGTCTCCTCTGCCTCCTCTACTCTCTCTCTGGACACTTCCTCCTCTGCTCTCTCTGCCTCCCCTGCCTCCTCTGGTCTCTCTGCCTCCAATGGTCTCTCTGCCTTCTCTGCCTCCTCTGCTCTCTCTACCTCCACTGGTCTCTCTGTGACCTCTGCAATCCTCTGGTCTCTCTGTTGCCTATGCCTACCCTCGATTCTCTGTGGCCTCTGCCTCCTATAGTCTCTCTGTGTCCTCTGCCTCCTCGGGTCTCTTTGTCTCCTCTGCCTCCTCTAGTCACTCTGTGGCCTCTGCCTCCTCTGGTCTCTCTCCCTCCTCTGCCTCCTCTGCTCTAACTGCCTCCTCTGGTCTCTCTGTCTCTATGCCGCCTCTGGTCTGTCTGTGGCCTCTGCCTTCTCTGGTCTCTCTCTGGCCGCTGCCTACTCTGGTCTCTCTGAGGCATCTGCCTTTTCTGGTCTCTCTGCCTCCTCTTCCTCCCCTGGTCTCTCTGTGGCCTCTGCCTCCTCTAGACTCTCCTTGCCTCCCCTGGTCTTTCTTTGGCCATTGCCTCCTCTGGTCTCTCTGCCTCCTCTGCTTCCTCTCGTCTCTCTGTGGCCTCTGCCTCCTCTGGTCTCTCTGTCTCCTCTGCCTCCTCTAGTCTCTCTGTGGCCTCTGCCTCCTCTGGTCTGTCTGTGTCCTCTACTTCCTCTTGTCTCTATGTGGCCTCTGCCTTTTCTGGTCTCTCTGTCTCCTCTGCCTCCTCTGGTCTCTCTGCCTCCTCTGCCTCCTCTGCCTCCTCTGATCTCTCTGTGGCCTCTGCCTCCTCTGGTATCTCTGTCTCCTCTGCCTCCTCTGGTCTTTCTGTGGCCTCTGGCTCCTCTGCTCTCTCTGTCTCCTCTATCTCCTCTGGTCTCTCTGTTGCCTCTGCCTCCTCTGGTCTCTTCGTGTCCTCTGCCTCCTCTGGTCTCTCTGTGGCCTCTGCCTCCTCTGGTCTCTCTGTCTCCTCTGCCTCCTCTGAACTCTCTGTGGCCTCTGCCTCCTCTGGTCTCTTTGTGGCCTCTGCCTCCTCTGGCCTCTCTATGGCCTCTGCATCCTCTGGACTCTCTGCCTCTTTTGGTCTTTCTGTGGCCTCTTCCTCCTCTAATCTCTCTGCCTCTTCTGCTTACTCTCGTCTCTCTGTGGCCTCTGCCTTCTCTCGTCTCTCTGTGGCCTCTGCCTCCTCTGGTCTCTCTGTCTCCTCTGCCTCCTCTGGTCTCTCTGCCTCCACTGGTCTCTCTATTGTCTCTGCCTCCTCTGGTCTCTTTGTTGCCTCTGCCTCCTTGGGTCTCTTTGTCTCCTCTGCCTCCTCTGCTCTAACTGCCTCCTCCTCTCTCTCTGTCTCTCTGCTTCCTCTGGTCTCTCTGTGGCGTCTGCCTCCTCTGGTCTCTCTGTGGCGTCTGCCTTTTCTGGTCTCTCTGCCTCCTCTGCATCCTCTCATCTCTCTGCCTCCTCTGGTCTCTCTGTCTTTCTGCCTGCTCTGATCTCTCGGTGGCCTCTGCCTCCTCTGGTCTCTGCCTTATTTCCTCCTCTGGTCACTCTGTGGCCTATGCCTCCTCTGGTCTCTCTGTGGCCTCTGCCTCCTCTGGTCTCTCTGTCTCCCCTGCCTACACTGGTCTTTCTGTAGCCT
>JALDNG010003884.1:0-22591 GCA_024349245.1 Neodontobutis hainanensis
ATGGCGGAGTCGGCTCATGACGTGGCAGGGTTCGGGCTGAGGTCTCACTTGGATCAGAACCAGTCTATGAGCTGGTCCACACCTGGGGCCTGGTCTGGAACAGGATGAAAACAGATTATTTTATCACAGCACATAATATAATTCTTCCTAAAAAGTTATTGTAGTTAATCCTCAATTGCCTATAAAAAACAAATTTTAACAAAACAAATGCTCTGTCAATCTAATAATATTTTATTATAATTAGATATTGTGTAGATTCTGATTTATAGTTATATATAGTAGAGGCTGTATATGTGTCCCGGGCAAACACTGCTGCTGCCTGTTCAGGCCCGTCACCTGCTCCAGCCTCAGTCTGAGTTGGAATGCATTACACTATTACACACCTCCAAATGCACTTTTCACTTTTCTGTGATCTGCTCATTGATGTTTGGAGCTGCACCGTTAGCACTGAAACCCGTTGCTAGTACTAAAGTAGACTCAACTTTAGGATTTGACAGTGGCTCTCTGCATTGGATAGTCACACAGTTATCTTCTACCACTAAAGACTGTTCTGTCTCTCGCACTGAAATGTATATAACACTTCCAGATCTATTATCAGGGTGGGTATGTTTCAAAAGCATTAAAAAACAGAAAAAATGATTTACTCACAGTAAGAGAGTCATAGACAGATATGAGATTGGTGTTGTAGGAGTGTGTGTGAAATGCTGTTCATGTTCTAACTAGTGTCCCTTTTGTCTCCCCTCCTCCTCATCTCCTCTCCTCCTGCTCTTCTCTGACCACACAGCCTCGGTTAGTACAAACACATGCAAACACAAAAAGTACATTTGAAAGAGTTTTACCTTGTGTCTTTGTCCCGAAGCTGTGGCACATCCCTCCACATCTGCAGCAGACTTACAGAGAAGTGTCAGCCTCAGCACAGGGCTTTAATTGGGGAATGTTTCTGTGTTAGTTCTAGGACTTTTGTGCACTTCCTGTCCGTGAGCAGGTTAGGGTCCTATTGGCTACGGTTGGTGTCAGTGAAAGCTAAAACCCCAGAGCAGGGGCACACATGGGGCTTGGCACAAAGACTCCTTTCTGTGGACCTCGGGGAGAGGGGCGGCTGGCTCTGGATCAGTCTCAGGTCCTGCTTTAGGCTCTGACTGGACTCACTCTGAGATGAACACTGGTCTCAGATCAGAGACTACTGCCTCATCCACATTTATGGATTTATGTTGATCCTTTTTTTTATCAAATTAGTAAGGTATAACACGTGTAACACTGTGCTAATAGTCCCAAAACTAAAATCCCCAAAATGCTGTCATAGATTTGATAATGTTAATATGCTCCGCTCTGCTCAGGTTTGGGATGTGTCATGTATTGGGCTCATAATCCCTGCTTTTGAATGTACTTGTGTTTTAGAATATAATTAGCCATAGTTATTAGTGCTATTTATCTAAAGGCCTATCAAATAAATGAGCTAAATCTCATATTTATGTTTCTTTGTTAAAGAAAGCCCTAAATGCTGTGTGATGTGTATGTAGCATATGATTTACTGCTTTTCAGAGCAGTGTGTCTCGTGTTATAGAGACAATATATAGATGACTTGAATTTGGTCAGATCTGAGGTTTTCTGAATTTAGAGGTTTAGTTGATGTCAGTAATTATATTATGTAGTGGGTAATGATCATTAGTGTGGAGCTGTTTGCAAGGCCATCTGCTTATTGTGTTTTTCTGCCTCAGGGACCCAGAGGAGACAAAGGACCTCGAGGTGACAGGGTACGATACAACTCTGCTGCTTTTCACCAAAACAAGTATTTCCGACATAAACTTGAACAGTTAAATTTTTTACATTTATGACAGCTGCATATTTCAGGAGTATCTTAATTGACCTTTAACCCCAAAAGGCCACACCTCTTTGTTTACATCAGTTCACACTAATCATCAGGACAATAAAAGCAAGGCATCTAAGCATTATAGATGACATCGTTTTATATTTGACGAAGTTAAATGTTTAAATAATGACCGTTTATGACAGAAGTTGTCTAGATGGGTTTATGTTTACTTTACATCAGACTTGGGTTCTGTCAGGATTTAGCATAGACACAATTGGCTCATTACTCCCTGTGTTTTCAGGGTCCTCCTGGCCCTAATGGAAAAGATGGCAAACCTGGACTCCCTGGACCCCCTGGCCCTCCTGGTCCCCCTGGACTTGGTGGAGTAAGTCTTTCATGAGTTAATAACTCTCAGTTCTTGGTATTTGTCTTTAACTGTCTTGAAATGTATGTTGAGTTAAATAGAACCGCAGCAGTTGGTCTGATGCTAACTGTGCAGAACATGGCAACAGCATGTGAACGAATCACTTCGATTAGATAAATCTTATTAATCCTACAACATAGGAAATCATCTGTTACAACAGAATATTAATAGAAACAAATAAAAGTAAAAATGAGTTGTTCTTTGTCTGTATGCACAACAGCAACCAATAATATTTGTAACTGTTACATACATCTGACAATAACAAGCATAAACATGTTTATTTTGCTCCACACCTTGTATGTCTATTATTACCTCATTAAGGCTCTGACTGTGATAACACATGGGTGACACACATTTGGGTCTTATGTCCTGAAATGTTAATGTACCATGGCAACCTCACAACCCTTTTTGAACTTAAAGAGCAATAAGTGAGAATAATAATATTCTATTAAGAAAACAGAACAGAGTTTTCAGTATTTGCACTGTTACTACACTGTTATGTCTCAATATGAAGCTGATCTGATGGGATGTCTTCTCTTTTTGATCAGTTACACAGTTGTACCTGCTCAAGTGGCTTATTCCTCTATACATAGATATTTTAAGGATAACAAGGCAGTTAGTATGACTAATGATGTTGTGGTTTTTCCACAGAACTTTGCTGCTCAGTACGATGGTGTTAAAGCTCCTGATCCCGGCCCTGGGCCCATGGTAAGAATTATTAAATACCTATCTTTGAACATGTAGAAAATGGAAGACAGAATGATTTTTCTTTTCCTCACTTCTCAGGGTCTGATGGGTCCTAGAGGCCCAAGCGGACCTCCCGGGCCTCCTGTAAGTGCTTTTCATTTACTGAACATTTACCTTCTTAATACACTTGTGCTGTTACACTAACTCCTCTTTTTTTATTTCACAGGGTCCTCAGGGACACACAGGACACCCTGGTGAGCCTGGAGAGCCCGGTCAGACTGTAAGATCATCTTCCAAAAACGTCTTACTACCTACTTACGCTCTTTTAATCTGGTTCTGGTTTCTGTTGGTGGTAATTTGTGGAAGTTTGTCTCATTAAAGCAGACTTGTACTTGGGCTTTTGGCCTGGTCTTTACAGACTAGAACAAAACCAATGAACAACCTGGAAATACAGTATATGCTATTGTAAATTTAAAACCTAAGAACACACAATTGCAAAGCAGACTCCCTCCTCCTAGTACCTTGTAGATGGAGGTGGGATACTGACAACCCTACAATGAAAGCTATAAAAAAGGCTGTAGTTCATTCATGCTTTGTGTTTCTGACGTGATCTTAATACATGTATATACTCTTGTGGTTGTCTTTCACCAGGGCCCCGTTGGTGCCCGTGGGCCCCCTGGACCTGCTGGCAAAGCTGGAGAAGACGTACGTATACCATACTCTATTATGTGTATCATAGAAACACTTTTTATGTGGCCGTTGGTTTTACTTTGAGATCTTAAAATCTTTTGTTGACTTGAAGGGTAACAATGGAAGACCTGGCAAACCTGGAGACAGAGGAGCCCCTGGCCCTCAGGTGAGACCATGAGGCGGTGAATACTGTGGAGACTTTCAGGTTGATATACAATAACACTCTCCTTATTTTTGATTTGAAGGGTGCTCGTGGATTCCCTGGAACCCCCGGACTTCCTGGAATGAAGGGACACAGAGTGAGTGCTGCTGCAGACTTTGTTACCAAACCCTACCTTTATTACCCTCACTACCACAACACAAGGCCTAAAAAAAAACAACTAAATTGTGGTCCACAGTGTTTGGAAAGTCTTAGTTGTAGTTTTCCATCTGGATTAACAAATGGCACACCTGATCAGCTGTCTAAAACCTTCAGGAACTTTCATTATGTATATATTTGTCATGTCTTTTGTGGCAATTAAGGACCTTAAATGTGGTGAATTTGCTTTACTGCAGTAACTTTCATATTGTCAACCAATATTAAACAGTATTTTGTATTATATTTTAGCATATTGTTATTCTTTCTTGTGTTTTATTTTTAACCATGTCCTATTTTATCCTCATTTTCTCTGTGAAACAGGGTTACAATGGTCTTGATGGACGCAAAGGAGAGTCTGGCGCTGCTGGAGCCAAGGTAAAACTAAAGGCCTGATGCTCTAAGACAATACTACATCATCAAAAAGAGAAAACTAACCTGGTCTGTGTCCTTCAGGGTGAGAACGGTGCAGCTGGAGCTTCTGGAAGTCCTGGACTTGCTGTGAGTCTGTTCTCCTGCTCATCTTTGCCCTTCTACACATTCCTCTTCTGCTTTATCATGATGCATGTGTTCTCCCCCAGGGCCCTCGTGGTTTGCCTGGTGAGAGAGGTCGTGCTGGCCCTGCTGGCCCTGCTGGTGCTCGTGGTGCTGATGGTAATGTTGGACCCGCTGGCCCTGCTGTGAGTAACACTTATGTGGATATTCGGTTTTAAAAATCCCCTGCAAAAAATATAAATGTAGCTAGACTCTGTTGTTAACCTTTGACCTTAATGTGAACTTTTAAATGAATCTCCACACAGGGTCCTGTTGGTGCTGCTGGTCCCCCAGGTTTCCCTGGTGGCCCCGGGCCTAAGGTAGGTGTGACATTACTTCCTTCATCTAGACCTAAAGTAATAATAGGTAGAGTATAATATGTCATATTGGTCACCCTGCCTCCCTGCACAATTCATTTGCACTTGTGATTTTTAGTCAGTGATTTTTAGAAGTCTATAGTCAGTAAACATTTCCTTTACATCCTTACATTCATAAACATACTGCACATAATACTGCATGGGCTTCTTATTGCACTTTTCGTCAGAGGCTAAGCTGAATTTTTATTCTCACGCTTGTTGCATTGCCAATGACAATAATGTTTCACACCATCAAAAAGAATCGGATGTGGCAAATATTTCAGAATTTTTTTTTTTCATTTCAGATTAACAAAGATAATCAGGGCTGATCATGAATGATTTTTCTCTCCAACAGGGAGAGATTGGAGCTGCTGGATCTACTGGCCCAGCTGGACCTCAGGGATCAAGAGGAGAGCCTGGTCCCAATGGGGCTGTTGGTCCTGTCGGTCCCCCTGTGAGTTTCAGTTACCGTTTTATCACTTACTGGATCACTGGGTTAATGAAACCTTTAGTATCATAAATCCCTGGGTAATCCTGCTGTACATCATTGCTTATATTAATTATTAAATATGTTCTGTCCTTTAGGGTAACCCTGGTGCTAACGGCCTGAACGGAGCCAAGGGAGCTGCCGTAAGTATTCAGTGGATGTGGATGTTGGAGGTTAAAAGTCGTCTGGGCTCACTAGAATATAATTCTAGTAGATAGTGTTTGTTTGAGTGTGTGTTAGTGTGGTTAGAAAGAGTCATAATTACAAATTAAGAAGCTTTTGTATTTGATTGTTGAGTATCTCTGACTTGTCTTTCTGATAGGGTCCTGCTGGTTCTGGTGGAGCTCCTGGCTTCCCTGGACCCAGAGGAGGCCCCGGACCCCAGGGAGCTCAGGGCCCTGCTGGACCCAGAGGCCTGCCTGTGAGTCCTGAGAAATAAAAGTAATTTACACAAATTATTTTTCCTCTTTGTAACTGAGTATTGCTCTTTTAGGAGACCCTGGTCCTGCTGGTGTCAAGGAGACACTGGTCCCAAAGGAGAGCCTGTAAGTCTCAGTCATCTTCATCCTGTTGTTGGTCTGTGCAGTGATCTTCACCTGCTCTTTATTGCCCCCTTTAGGGAAATTCCGGACCTCAGGGTGCTCCTGGATCTCAGGGAGAAGAGGGCAAGAGAGGACCCACTGGTGAGCTTGGTGCCACTGGCCCTGCTGGCCTCCGTGGAGCTAGAGTGAGTTGTGCACATTTTGCACGTTTTCTGTTTGACATAGAGCCTTGTTACGGGTGAGCGCTGCTGACAGCTCTGTGTATCTGTTCACAGGCTCCCGAGCCGCGGTATGCCTGGTGCTGATGGCCGGTCTGGACCTATTGTAAGTTATTTGTGGATTTAAATGGATCAGTGTTGTCCACCTCAGAGTCATTCTTATTATCTATGCGTGTTTGATTGTGCAGGGTATGCCTGGCGCCCGTGGTGCAACTGGTGCTTCTGGCCTCGTGGACCCCCAGGAGATGCTGGACGTGCTGGTGAGCCTGGTCCTGCTGGTCTCAGGGTGAGTTAATTTGTATATTTGTAAGCAGTCTGTATGAAAGGTGCAGTTTATATTATTTTGTTTAACGGTTGATCCATGTGGGTTTATTCTTTAGGGTCTCCCAGGAAGCCCTGGAAGCAGTGGACCCCCAGGAAAGGAGGGCCCTTCTGTGAGTCTTTTATCACTCCTCCTTCATTGACAGAAGTTTTAGTCATAATATATTATTGTTTTTGTAAATTACTTTTAACCTGCAGGGTCCTGCTGGACAAGATGGCCGCACTGGAGCTCCCGGCCCAACAGGACCTAGAGGCCAGCCTGGGAACATTGGCTTCCCGGGGCCCAAGGGACCAGCTGTACGTAGAAATATACAATAAGAAATAAAGTTGATGTTTGAGGAGCTATGTCTGAGCTACTGTGTGTCTCCCTCAGGGAGAGCCTGGTAAACCTGGAGACAAGGGAGGCACTGGTCCCACTGGTCTGAGAGTAAGAGCTCATACAACTGTCAATCAATTCAAACACATCATTCAGAAATATTCAAATATATCTTATTTTAGGGCCCCCCTGGACCAGATGGAAACAATGGAGCCACTGGCCCTATTGGACCTGCTGTAAGTAACACTGTCCTATGATGAGGGGTAAATAATAATAATATTCTTTAGCCTTCTAAAGGTTGGTTCTGTCTCCTTTCCGCTGTAGGGTGGTGCTGGTGAGAAGGGAGAGCAAGGACCCTCTGGAGCTCCTGGCTACCAGGTTTGAAAAGTGACTTTTCTTTACTCACCATTTACAACACTACCTGAAAACATCTACATTTTGTTAGAAAAGTATAAAAACACAGCATCTAACGGCAGCGTTTCTTTTTTCCTCTACATAACAAAACATAGATATATACATGTCCACGTGCAGCTTCAGAAGATTATGTTTTTAGAAGTACAGTATGTTTGTACAGCTCTCCAGTCTAGAGCATACATCGTGATGACCGCTCTGATCTGTCAATGTCTCAATATTAGATGCAGCTCTGAACAGGTCTCAGTGTGTGTGTTGGTTGGTTGGTTGGTGTTGGTGTGTGTTGGTGTCGGTTGATGTGTGTGTGTGTGTGTGTGTGTGTGTGTGTGTGTGTGTGTGTGTGTGTGTGTGTGTGTGTGTGTGTGTGTGTGTGTGTGTGTGTGTGTGTGTGTTGTTGTTGGTTGGTTGGTGTGTGCTGGTGTTTGATGGTGTGTGTTGCTTGATGTTTGTTGGTCGGTGTTGGTGTGTGTTGATGTTGGTTGGTGTGTGTTAGCGTGTGTTAGTGTGTGTTGATGTTGGTGTTGGTTGGTGTTTGTTGGTTGGTGTTGGTTGGTGTGTGTTGGTGTGAACTGGTGTGTGTTGGTTGGTGTTGATTGGTGTGTGTTGGTTGGTGTTGGTTAGTGTGTGTTGGTGTGTGTGTTAGTGTGTGTTGATGTTGATGTTGGTTGGTGTTGGCTGGTTGGTGTGTGTTGGTTGGTGTTCTTGTTGGTGGGTGTGTTTTGGTGTTGGCTAGTGTGTGTTGGTTGGTGTAGATTGGTGTATGTTGGTGTTGGCTGGTGTGTATTGGTTGGTCTGTGTGTGTGTGTGTGTGTGTGTGTGTGTGTGTGTGTGTGTGTGTGGGTGTTTGTTGGTGTTGATTGTTTGGTGCGTGTTGGTGTGTGTTGGTGTTGGCTGGTGTGTATTGGTCTGTGTGTGTGTGTGTGTGTGTGTGTGTGTGTGTGTGTGTGTGTGTGTGTGGGTGTGGGTGGGTGTGTGTGGGTGTTTGTTGGTGTTGATTGTTTGGTGCGTGTTGGTGTGTGTTGGTGTTGACTGGTGTGTCTTGGTTGGTGTGTTTTGGTGTTGGTAGGTTGGTGTTGGTTAATGTGTATTTGTCTGTGTTGGTGTGTGTGTGTGTGGGTTTGTTGGTGTTGATTTTTGGTGCGTGTTGGTGTGTGTTGGTGTTGGCTGGTGTGTATTGGTGTGTGTGTGTGTGTGTGTGTGTGTGTGTGTGTGTGTGTGTGTGTGTGTGTGTGTGTGTGTGTGTGTGTGTGTGTGTGTGTGTGGTGTGTGTGTGTGGGTGTGTGTGTGGGTGTGTGTGTGTGTGGGTGTGTGTGTGTGTGGGTGGGTGTTTGTTGGTGTTGATTGTTTGGTGCGTGTTGGTGTGTGTTGGTGTTGACTGGTGTGTCTTGGTTGGTGTGTTTTGGTGTTGGTAGGTTGGTGTTGGTTAATGTGTATTGGTCTGTGTGTGTGTTAATGTGGCTCCTTGATCTGTGCAGGGTCAGCCTGGCCCTGTGGGAACCGCTGGAGAGGCTGGAAAGCCCGGAGACAGAGTAAGTATTGCACACATATTGAGTAATCAGCATATATATTTATAATGATATCTGGTGTAACATAAGCCTAATGGTTATTATCTGCCCTGCTATAGGGTATCCCAGGAGATCAGGGACCGCGGAGCCGCTGGAGCTAAAGTATGGTTACCTGCCCTTTCAGTGTTTAAGCAACTGAGAAACAAATAGTAAGAAAGAAAATAATCCCATCATATGCTGGTTTAGGGAGAGCGAGGTAACCCTGGTGCTGCTGGATCTGCTGGAGCTCAGGGCCCTATGGGACCCCGTGGACCTGCTGGTGCCCCAGGACCTGATGGTGGCAAGGTAACCCCACCCCATCCACTTACTTTGTACTGAATAAAATCTGTCATTATAAAAGAACATTGTCCTGTCTTGTGTGTCTCCAGGGAGAGCCTGGTTCTGTGGGTGCTGTGGGAGCTGCTGGACACCAAGGACCTGGTGGCATGCCCGGTGAGCGAGGAATAGCTGGTGGCCCTGGTGGCAAGGGAGAGAAGGTAAGGTTAAGATGTAGTCCACTCTACCAGTTTTCTCTCTTAATTCAACTGAACGTTTTGGAAGCACATAACCTACACATAATCTTTACATAAACATTTACATAGAACACATAACCTTTGTTATGAAGTTATGAAGGACCTCTGTTTGCACCATTTTTAGTAAAACTCTAAAAATAATAATCTATTGTAATAGTAAGTAAGCTAAAAAGCCACATAAAATAAGTAAAAATTAAAGAACAGGTTTGAAACCTAGTGTTTTCTGGCAGTACACATCAGTACTGCTGCTCTAACCCAGTCAAATCTTTTGGGAGAAAAAATGTTATTATTAGTAATTTATTATGTTTATTTGAATTGAGACACTTCTCATTTTTTGAAGTGGCGGTTAACATGTCCATGTAAACTTCACAAAGAAGGTAACTTGGTAAACAAGGGGTCACCTCAGCCGTACCATTGTTTTCAATGTAATGTGACTATATGTAATATTTCTGAGAGAAATGTATGTGTGTGCTTCAGGGAGAGGCTGGCCACAGAGGACCTGACGGTAACCCTGGCAGAGATGGAGCCCGTGTATGTTCTTCAATTTTAGTCTTTATCTGTTCTATATCTGTGACTTCAGAAAAACTCTGGTCTTACTGTTATTATTTATCTGGATTCTTTAGGGTCTTCCTGGACCTGCTGGACCCCCAGGACCTACTGGAGCTAATGGTGATAAGGTTAGTAGTACATCTATTATTATAGTATTATTTCTCAAAAAAAAAAATTTTATAAAAAAAAACACTCCATGGATTTACGGTTGTTGATAGGTACATCCCAGACAAACAAGTGGTGATGCAAATGATAGTTGCAAGTTGTTAAATGCTCATGATGCCACAGCATACCATCACCAAGAATTTAACACAACTTCAACATGCCCACTTACAACATGACTTAATCACAACAATTTTAACATGATAACTTCAACATGAATTCAACACAATTTCAACACGACTTAAACACGACCAACATGACCAACATGCCCACTACAAAACAACTTAAACATGACTTCAACATGACTTCAACTTCCCACTTTAACACAACTTCAACACAACTTCAACATGACTTCAACACAACTTCAACACAACTTCAACATGACTTCAACATGACTTCAACACAACTTCAACACAACTTCAACACAACTTCAACACAACTTCAACACAACTTCAACATGACTTCAACACAACTTCAACATGACTTCAACATGACTTCAACACAACTTCAACACAACTTCAACACAACTTCAACACAACTTCAACACAACTTCAACACAACTTCAACACGACTTCAACATGACTTCAACACAACTTCAACATCCCAACTACAACATGACTTCAACACAACTTCAACATGACTTCAACACAACTTCAACATGACTTCAACACAACTTCAACATGACTTCAACACAACTTCAACATGACTTCAACACAACTTCAACACAACTTCAACACAACTTCAACATGACTTCAACACAACTTCAACATGACTTCAACATCCCAACTACAACATGACTTCAACATGACTTTAACACAACTTTAACACAACTTCAACACGACTTCAACACAACTTCAACATGACTTCAACATCCCAACTACAACATGACTTCAACATGACTTTAACACAACTTCAACACAACTTCAACATTACTTCAACACAACTTCAACATGACTTCAACATGACTTCAACACAACTTCAACATGACTTCAACATCCCAACTACAACATGACATCAACATGACTTTAACATAACTTTAACACAACTTCAACACGACTTCAACACGACTTCAGCCCAATTTCAACACAACTTTAACACAACTTCAACACGACTTCAGCCCAACTTCAACACAACTTCAACACGACTTCAGCCCAATTTCAACACAACTTCAACACGACTTCAAAATGCCCACTTCAACACAACATTAACACAACTTCAACACGACTTCAGCCCAACTTCAACACAATTTCAACATGCCCACCAACATGACTTCAACACGACTTCAACACGACTTCAACACAACTTCAACAGGACTTCAGCATGCCCACTACAACATGACTTCAGCATGCCCACTACAACATGACTTCAGCATGCCCACTACAACATGACTTCAGCATGGTTGTGAGTGAACACAATGAGCACAGTATAAACTAGTTTTTATGATTGAAACCTTATAATTTGTGGTTCAGTGGTTTGTCATTGTTCTGGTCTTACACTAGCGCTAAAGACAGCCAGGGAAAGGGGGTAGTCATCAACCGACAAATTATCAATAATGACCTAGTGATTGCCAGATATGTTTTTCAAATGCCCTTACTTCAAACAAACAGACTGTTACCTGTTACATCTTTACAGACTGTTACCTGTTACATCTTTTACACCTGTACACCTGTACCTGTACTATAACTCACTGATTTTTATTGTGTTTTCTTTTGTTTCTCTGTATTGTACCTTTTGGAGGTCAGAATTTATCAATGATATTGTGTTGTGTTGTTCAGGAGAAGCTGGATCTTTTGGACCTTCTGGCCCTGCTGGAAGTCGCGCACCCCTGTCAGTATTACACATTTTCTTTACACACTCATGTTAATTATGACAATGTTCATATCGTTATCTATTAAGTCAAACTCAATTTTGACATGTGACCTACCTCTGAACAGGGAGAGCGTGGAGAGGTTGGACCTGCAGGTGCCCCCGGATTTGCTGGACCCCCTGTAAATCCTCATAAGTTCACTACATGCAAATGATCAGTCTCACATCCACATAGACATATGATCAACTGAGTGTCCCTCTCTCCCACACAGGGTGCTGATGGTCAGCCTGGTGCAAGAGGAGAGAAAGGACCGGCTGGAGGAAAGGGAGACGCTGGTCCTTCTGGCCCTGCTGGACCTGCCGGACAGTCTGGACCCCCTGTTAGTTCCACCTGGTCATGATGGTAAAACAATTAAGGAGTTGTTGTTGAAATGACCATGCTGATGGGGCTCTGTGTTGTCTGTGAATTTAGGGTGCTGCTGGCCCTGCTGGACCTGCTGGTGCCCGTGGAGACAATGGTCCCCCTGTGAGTAAACAGTGCAATCTGTCAATCATGCAAATACACGCTCACATACAGATGTGGCATTGTTATTAAAGCAACACTTGACCACCAGTAAAAGCAACAAATGTTATTGTTAATAATGCATGTTGTTTTATTTATATTTTCCTCAAAATTCATCAAACTATAGCCTCTTTACCTGTGACATATGTCACATGACTTCAACATAGCAGCCTCCATTTGAATACCGCTGCCATGGTTACTCCTCTTTTCTTGGTTCCATTGATGATGGCTCCTCGGCTAAACTCAGACTTATCAGACTCAGATGTCCGGGGTCTGTGCAGGTGGACCTGAATAGGTTCAACCTGCTGCAGGGAAACATGCATTTTCATAGACATTACATTACCTTTCCAATACCTTTCAGTTTTCCTGGTTTTCTACAGCCCCTGCCACATCAACACATTTTGTTTTGTTGTAAAACCAAAAACCTTATAGATTTAGCAATATAGATAAAGATTGTTAAACTGTAGAATATTACAAACACATGAAACCAAGAACAGCAACTATTTCTAATTATTGCAAATGCTGACTTTGATCAGTAACCCTGAGCCAATAGCAAATGAAATCTAAATAGCTAAATATTAAGGTCCTGGGTGTCCTGGGCCTTTCTAGGTGGCTGCCGATAATAAATAACAATTAATAATAATAATATATATATATATATATATATATATATATATATATATATATATATATATATAATTAACAGATTAGTGGTAAAATTAGTATATATTATTTTAACTAGAGTTCTAGCTGATGAGAAATAATAACCTACAATTAGCTATGAAGGACATGCAAGAAATCACCATTATTCAAAAGTATGTCTCTTAGTAATGGTGCGCCTCACACATTTAGTCTCAAGTAGAAAAGTCCTGGCTAATTTTCTTCTATCCAAGTTCAGACAACTAAATTATATTTAAAAAAAGTCAGCACAGATGATGCACTGGTCCTCACCCTGGGCACCACAGAGGCTGGGTAACACATCTGGATTTAGAGAATAATACTGTTATATAATTAGCTTTAGGTCAAAACAAACCTCAGCCCACTTTAGCACCATATATGATGGTATAATAAAGAAGAAAAGCATGTTGTTTAACCTAGTTTCATTTACTGATCTGTTGCGTTTGATGACAGGGTCTGACTGGTTTCCCTGGAGCTGCTGGCAGAGTTGGTGCTCCTGGTCCCGCTGTAAGTATTCAGAAGTTTTTCTCTATGTTATTTCTCACACCTGAAGGTAATGATGACCCTGTATTCTTGTTTGTGCTCAGGGTATTGTTGGACCCCCTGGCTCCAGTGGTCCAGTTGGTAAGGATGGTCCTCGTGGCCCTCGTGGTGATGTCGGTCCCGCTGGTCCTTCTGGAGAGCAGGGCATGGTTGGCCCACCTGGTCCACCTGGAGAGAAGGGACCCTCTGGAGAGTCTGGCCCGGCTGTAAGATGAATAATGCACTCAGTGTTCTTTGATAAAAGCAGCAGACAGATTATTAAAAAAGCTGGTTTGTGTGTGTTTAGGGTCCTCCTGGTGCTCCTGGAACATCTGGTGCTCTGGGACTGCAGGGATTCGTTGGTCTGCCTGGTTCTAGGGGAGATCGTGGTTCACCTGGTGGTGCTGGAGGTCTTGTAAGTGACTATGAACATGCGTCTGCCACCTCATATATATCCTTAACTTAGAACCATGAAACATAATAATCACAGTTTTACTGCTCTACAGGGAGAGCCTGGTAGAGTGGGCCCTGCTGGTCCCCCTGGAGCCCGTGGAGCCCCTGGAAACATTGGTCTTCCTGGTATGACGGGACCCCAAGGAGAGGCTGGACGTGAGGTGAGAAACTGTTCTGTATACGAGGAGTACCAGTTTGAGTCAGTCTATAAGAATAATCTCATGAATAATAATGTGACTCTTTGACTTAACCTTTGTTTAGGGTAACCCTGGAAACGACGGACCCCCTGGTCGTCCTGGTGCTCCTGGATTCAAAGTAATGCCCTTTGTGTAATGAAGCTATTTTTTAAATTCAACATATCTCTGCTCTAAACTGAATGTACTTGCTCTGACTCAGGGAGATCGTGGTGATCCTGGACCTGCTGGTGCCATGGGACTTGCTGGTGCCCCTGGACCCGCTGGACCGACTGGAGCTGCTGGCCGACCTGGAAACCGTGGCGAGGCTGTGGGTTATTTGCAGAAATCATTTGGTTAAAATTTAGATAAATGTATTACTTATTCAGTTCACAGCTCATCTATCATTTTCAATTCCTAGGGTGCATCAGGACCCTCTGGACCTGCTGGCCCTGCCGGAGCTCGAGGTGCTGCTGTAAGTATAAAAATACAATATAAATTAGATTTGAATTGTAAAGCAGAAAAAACATGTAAGCAGTGTATAAATGAGCAAACGGTTGTGAAACTGACATTTAGGGCCCTGCTGGACCCGTGGTGAGAAAGGAGTTGCTGGAGACAAGGAGAGAGAGGCATGAAGGGTCTGCGTGGACATCCTGGTCTTCAGGGAAATTCTGGACCTTCTGTAAGTGTCATGTTGTGAACTTAAAGCAGACAATAAGGCACCATTGCTGAGTCACTTTTTTCTCCACAGGGACCAGCTGGTGATTCTGGCGCTGCCGGACCTGCTGGACCTGCTGGACCCAGAGTAAGTGAAACAATCTACATATTATTTCCTTGTACTTAATGTTATTCAGACATGTCCAAAGCTGATGAGTTTGGTCAGGTCTACAGAGAGCAGTAGTCTGTATAGGATTGACATATGATTTCCACCAAGTTTGACCCTTTGTTCCTCAGGGACCTGCTGGACCCTATGGACCCAGTGGCAAGGATGGCAGAGCTGGTCAGTCTGGTGCTGTAGGTGCTCCAGGTGCTCGTGGGCCTCCTGGATATGTCGGACCTGCTGTAAGTGACTCTAAGTGAGTGTAAGGCTGTGTCTTTATCATGAGTTCCACATGACTGTGAGTCCACTCTGTCTTTGTTAGGGCCCTCCTGGATCTCCCGGTCTCCCCGGACCTCCAGGCCCTGCTGGTGGTGGTTATGACGTTTCTGGATACGATGAGTATAGAGCCGACCAGCCTGCCATGAGAGCCAAAGACTACGAGGTTGATGCCACCATCAAGTCCCTAAACACTCAGATTGAGAACCTGCTTACTCCTGAGGGCTCCAGGAAGAACCCTGCCCGCACCTGCCGTGACATCAAGCTCAGCCACCCTGACTGGAGCAGCGGTACGCACCACACCTTCTCACATCAGGCCACTTTGGAGCCTATAGCCTGTATTTGGAATAGTCTAAGGGAAGAAATTGAGCTACAGTAAAATGAGATATAAATAGAAAAAATATATTGGCTGTTGCTAATAACTAGTGGTATGTAAGAAATCCAAAAAGGGATTAAGAAAACAGATTTTAGAATATTTTTTCCCTAAAGCATATGGTTAATTATCCAGAGAAATGCTTGTGAAATTTGATGCATTATTTCTTTTCCATGGTTATAGGCTGATATTTAACAATATATATATATATATATATATATATATATATATATATATATATATATATATATATTAAATGGACAGTGCATGTTAATGAACATACATTAGACACAACCACATGAATGTAAACATGCCAGATTGTAGCCTTAGGCTAATTTCCATCCGTTGTCCCAACATTCTCACTCTTTCATACATTTTCACGCAACAATAACACAAATTCATAAACCAGTGCTGTGTCACTGGAGGCAAGGAGGGTTAAGTGTCTTGCCCAAGGAGACAACGGCAGTATGTATGCGGAAATCAAACCGCCAACCACTGAGCCACTGCGCCTTCTCACTGTTCCCATAGGATTCTTTTGGATTGACCCCAACCAGGGCTGCATCAACGACGCCATCAAAGTCTTCTGCGACTTCTCCAGCCGCGAGACCTGCATTTACGCCCATCCTGAAAGCATCGCCCGCAAGAATTGGTACAGAAGCACAGAAGGCAAGAAACACGTCTGGTTCGGAGAGACCATCAACGGTGGCACTGAGGTGAGGAGTCATCTATAACTAACGAGTAGTGTACACATAGCATTGCAAAGAATGGACATAAATAAATCCATCAAGCAAATGTACAAATCTAGAGAATCCAGAAGACATTTTAAAACATCCCATCATCTCATCTTTTTACTGTACATATTGAAGGGTGCAAGAAAAGTCAAGAAAAGAGTAAATTGATCAGGTCTGGCATGACAGCATTGGAACAACTACAGCAAACATTGCTGTCTTGTCTAAAAACAATTTGTTTAAAACAGAATTGATATAACATGGTTACATGTATTTGTCTATAGTTCACTTACAACGACGAGACCCTGAGCCCCCAGAGCATGGCTACCCAATTGGCCTTTATGCGCCTGCTGTCTAACCAGGCCCACCAGAACATCACTTACCACTGCAAGAACAGCGTGGCCTACATGGACGGTGAGAGCCGCAACCTGAAGAAAGCTGTGGTGCTACAGGGCTCCAACGACGTGGAGCTCCGCGCTGAGGGCAACAGCCGCTTCACCTTCTCTGTGCTAGAGGATGGCTGCACTGTAAGTAGCCTTTACAATGAATCATTAGTGCTTTTGAGTGCAGTTATATTTTTGCAATGGACTTGAAATGGGTCTGCAACCGTTTTAAATCAGAGCAGCTGTAAGAAAAAAGTATTTCTTTACTATTACTAGTATTTCTATAATGCATGGAGACGGCAATGTTTACTGTTGATGTTCTTGATGAGTGACAAAAAAGCATATTGTTGCATCTCTTGTGATACCAGCACTGTGGTTCAGTAATAGGCTCTGTTCACAGTTGTACAACTATGTGACTAACAATGCAAACACCTAGCTTAATAGTTAGCACATCTCCTGGCCTTAATCTACCTAGAGGTATGCTTTAAAATATTTCAATAGCTCTTGTCCTGGGCAGAACCATAGCAAATAAATGAATAGCAATAGTATGGAATCTAGTGAGTGGATCTAAAGAGTGTCTGTATGTGTCAAACTCTTGCCTGGTGTTGATTGGGTGAATGCATTTCTCTGTGTTTAAATAGTAGCCAAAATCACGATTTGGAAATGCTTTTGAGTAAATGCATTCAGGGGCCACTAATGTGCAAAACTATTAAAGCTACAATTCAAAGAAATAATAGTATAATGTTTCTTTGTGGAGGTGCACGGTGGCTGAGTGGTTAGCGCTCCCGACTCACAACAAGTTTCTGTGAGGAGTGTGCATGTCCTCCTGTGGGTTCTCTCTGGGTACTCCAGCTTCCTCCCCACACCACATGCATGTGGTGTGCAGGTCAAATGGCAAATCTAAAGTGTACCTAGTGAATGATTATCTGTCAGTGTCTGTCTAAATGTCAGCCCTGTAACTAGTCATTGTGCACCCTGTCTGAGGTCCAAAGCTGCTGGGATAGGCTCCGGTCACCCACGACCCCTAACAGAAAAAAAATATTGAATTAATTTTTCTTTGGGCTCGGTCACTCAAATCCAATACTCTAGTCTTTATTTATTTCTAGTGTATCATTATTGTGACTAATGTCTTGTGTTTTTGCTGTCCTCCGCAGAGACACACTGGTGAGTGGAGCAAGACAGTGATTGAGTACAGAACAAATAAACCATCCCGCCTGCCCATCCTTGACATTGCACCTTTGGACATTGGTGGCGCTGAACAGGAGTTTGGTTTGGACATTGGCCCAGTCTGTTTCAAATAAATAGACTCATGATAAATTAACACCACAAAAAAGAGAGAAAGAACGACAAAACAAAATCTCTGCCCTTCTGTCTGTGTTGTTTTTTGTACCGAATTCTGATTTCTCCTGCACATCCACTTGCTTAAGACGGGCAAATATCGGAGAGGACTGAACGAACTATACAGAGCGTTTGTGCAATGCAAATTAATACAGCCACCCAAAGGGCTGGAAAACACCTTGTTGTGGGACAACATGTCATCTTTTTGTAAAAATAAAAGAAGTGTAATAAAAACGCTGAAAGTATGCATTACTTTGTGGTCTTTGTATATCTTCCAAAGAGGAGGTTTAAAACCACAGTCTCCATGAAAACGGTTTAAACTACCTCATGCCTGTAGACAAAGAAAATAATGTCGGCAAAACTGGGTCCACAACCGAGATGTTCAGACTTTTGAATGCTTCAAGTTTGTCCCATGTCAGAAGGTGCTCAGTGACTTGAAGCAGTGATCTATGGTGCTAATATGCAGCTGTTGAACAAACCACTTTTACTGTATTATTTTGTATTGACCACTGAGAGTCTTCGATTCATCTCCTGATATTCCCCCGCTTAAAGCAGGTAGAGCCAGCCCCAAATTTGTTTTATTCTTTGTCCGTTTGTTTTGTTTTGAAGGTTTTTGTTTGAGTTTGTTTTTGTTCAGGCTTTTTCCTTCTCCCATCCCACAGTGTTCATACTGACAGCACATCCAATTCAAAATGGTTTTAACATGCCACTCTCTCTTTTTCAAACGATGGCACCAAAAGACTATTGTACCTATTTTGTATATGTGAGATGTTTAAATAAATTGTGAAAAGTTCTGAAATAAAGCATGTCCAATGTTCCAAAACACACAATTCAGTGACTTAAGTGCTTTTATGTTTAGGGTCACTGTCCTTTGACTGATGATTGAACACATCATCACTGATTTAACCTTCCTATTACGGAAGCACAGCCACATCCTGAGTTACCTTCCCCACTGCAATAGGACATTTGATTTTATGTACAGTACATCTGTTTACACTGTGCCAATGTGTGATTACTAACCTTGTTTCTTGTAAATATGACTTCTCATCTTTATCTTGCATAATATAGCTTCTGCATCCAAATAAATTTCTGTGATTTGGATCAAGGCTTGGTTTGTAGTGCATTGAGATATTAGGTTCACAATGTGACCAGGACTAAGATAAAAGTGCTGCTTTTTTACTTTAGTCAGATGCTTTTTGGAACATAATGCCAACACAGTCCTGTAGCCAGAGCCAAATCGCTTTACTGCAGCTGCACCAGGTTTATAATGGTTTTGTAAGCAACAAATTAGTCCAGAACACAGCATTATATGTCCATGTTCGAACAAACCAAACCAATAACAAAAAGGAGCAAGATTCTGGATGCAAATGTTTTATTAACAACAGAAAGGTCTCTAAAGAAAATATTCCAGGAGAATGGAAATTAAAAAACTATTTACTTTAAACAGCTTTGCGTAACCTTTAGCCCCAAAATTATGTTGATGGTTCTTAGACATGAGATTAGTAGAATCATGTCGATCTCACTGACACAATACTCTCAGCTGGACACAAACCTCCTGTAACATTCCTCTCCTGGGTCGAGGATTTTTTACATCCCAACAGATCAGTGAGTGACAGGCTTTAAAGCTCCAGTAGAGGGATCAGAAATAGGCCAATACACTGGTAGGAGAGTTATATTTGTACAAAATACACTAAAATGACCTACTGTTTCAGAAGACATGTTCTTTCTTCAAAACTTGCCAGTTAGATATTCTCCACTTGCGCAGTAGCAGAGAGAGGGATATGCGCCCTCTACTGTCTAAACGTTTTGCAGGACTGCTTTAAAGATATATATTTTTTTAATTCAACATTAAAAATGCAAGCATTTCTATAGGGCCCTTGCATCCCTTGCGACCGCGGAAGGACACAGATCAGTGTCCTGTGCATCTCCATGCATGGCTCTAACCCACTTTTGTATGTCTCAATCTGAGAAATATATCTACCAAGTTGTAATAAGGTCTGACTGAAAACTTTTTGATTCAAAATGGCCGCCCTCTTGTTGGTGACAGGTTGTGGTCCCCTGAGATTTTTGCCCATAATCCCATCCTGAATGTGTGCAGCAATTTAATCCACTTTAAATTTAATAATTTAAAGTGGTTTTATCAAAAAAAATTTGGGGGAAAGTCACAGGAGTTTTAATGCTCCCTAAAATAGCTGTCTTGCCCATGCTGCAAGACTATTAATTAACAATCCTTTTAACAACTTAACTTTTAACAACTTTTAATGCCACATGTGTCTGGAGGAGGTGAACCAAGTGTCTGGAGGAGGTGAACCAAGTTTGAAACTTCTCGGATAGAAATCCTTTGTTAAAATATGAGTGCAACTCATGACCCCATGATATTTCATTTGGCTATGACAAACTAAATCTTTCTCTTGTCTCTACAGCAGCTCTTAGACAGGTAAAGTGCAAAAAGTAAAAGATAGGTGTGCAAGCAACGGAATAAAAAAATGTACTTGACTTTGCCTTTTCCTGGAATGGCTAATTTTTGTTTTGTAATTGCATTTTATACAGTTTTTTTTTACAGACAAAAATATATTTTATAGATTTGCCCCTAGATTTTTACATATTTATAATAAGGAAATGTTGACTTGAATCACTGTCACATTTTGTTGCTGTCCTTTGTTCATGTGCCCAAAGGTATGTCCTAAAGAGAGAGATAGGTAGCAAAGTAAAGAATAAACATTGTTGTAAGGACAGCAATAACATTATTTTTATTACTTTACTATGGCATATATTACACAGACATACAGATTATGTTTGAGAGGTAACACACATGTCTACAGCATTATAGATTAGTGCACCTAGATATTCTGGTATAAAGCTGATAAATAAGCAGACAGGCTAAACTTGGGACTGTGGGCATGTGGCTGACATACCTGTCCTCTGAGGAGCTGTGTCTGGCTATAGGTGGGGGCGTGAGATCAGGACTTGAACTACAGGTAAAATAAAAACATTATCAAATTATCAAAAAACATCGAACTTCAGAACACATTTAACAGAACATATTTAGTGCGACAGCCAAATAACCTAATAATAACAACACTTATTATACTTCCCATCCCATTCCTGCCATTCCAATACCATCAATTAGTTATAATTATCTGAATTATTTCTAAATAAATTATTTAACCAAATTGATTTTAACTAATATTATTTATTACATTTCTAATTCAGTGCATTTTTGAATATGTTTGTCGTATATATTTTTTATGAATTAGAGCAAAGTTGCTGCATCTTTTTTTTTATTACATATCTTATATGTTATATGTCTATTTCATTCACGATTAGCAAACCTTTTTGGATGTTATTTAGAAGTTGATTATTTCTAGCGTCATATAATATCGTCATGTTTTGAATTTGATTAAGTCTTCAAATTTTAGGGTATATGATTTTAGAAACAGTGTGTTACTATGATCTCTAAATCCAACATTGTGTACAATTCTGACGGGTTTTATTTTGGAGTCTGTAAATGTCTCTAAATGGCTCTTGAAGGTATTTTTCCCTGACATCAGTACAGTAATTAATATATATAAATTAAATAAGTTAGTATTTTAGAAGTCATTTGCAGATGGATCTGTTCTTGAGTCTGCTGGTCCTGGTCCTGAATAAATACCTATGATAAATACACAAAATTTCTGCTCTCAGACAATTTCATGCATATGCTATTTCAGTTTTGTCTGGTTTGGTTAGGACATCCACAACCATATCATTAGTGGGACAGTACTCGAGTTTAGGAAAGTTTCAAAATAAGTTACTGTTTTGAATGGATTAGCTACTTTCAAACCACGAGTGAATTATTATCCTGACTTATGAGTGTTAAAATTATTTTTAGGTTCAGATCACAAATGTACGGAGCCCCTCTGGTCACACTATGTCAAAAAAAATATATATGTAACTAAGTCGTGGCCACGAGATAAGTAAATATGAATGAATATAAAAGGAGAATGCACAATGGAGCAGCTTTTCTCCCGAAAGCATGCACGCTAACTCTGCCACCCATAAGGCTCATACATACAGCCAGACGGAGGTACCGTGACCTAAGCCTACAACGCCCTCTGCTGACGTATCGATAACCTTTGTTATTTAAATGGACCCTGTACTGTAGTGCAATGTAATACTTCACATTCTGTGCAATATTATCTGTTTTAATATTCAGTGTAATATAGTTTGCTGCAGTTCTGCTTCTATTTATTTACTAGTACTGTTCATCACAATCAATTCAATTCTGTTAATACAGTAATGTAAATCTTGTAGGCTGCATATCCATGATCCTTTATAACTCTTCTTTATATTTTATAGCATATATTTATACTTTTTACATGTATATAGGTTACTTGTTTATTTACCAACTTATATTATTTTTTATATTTCTTTAAATGTCTTGATGTGCACATCAACTGTGACACAACAACTGTCCCCTGGGTTATCGATATCAATAAAGATCAATAAAGTATTTCTGATTATGATTTTAAGATAGTCTACAGTAGTGTGCAGACTGATT
>JALDNG010003885.1:0-22760 GCA_024349245.1 Neodontobutis hainanensis
AATAAATAGTTGGCTTCAATCATTACCACACCACACTTTATTTACTTATCAATGGCTTTAACCACTTGTAAATGCAAATGCAATATGTGTGCAGAGCAACACATATTGCTCTGGCTATATCAACCATTGGTGTGATTTTATGTGCTATGGCGGGTTCTCTCCAGGCACGTCCTGCTCCCACCTTCCAAAGTCATGAATGTATTGGAGAACTGGAGAATCTGATGTCCCAGTCAATGTTTGTCTGTCAGTCTCTGTCTCTGAGAGTGCCATGTTTGGTGTGTGCAATAAACATCTCTGTCAAGTCTCATTTATTCCCTTGGATAAATGTGAATGTATGTAATGTGTATTTTACTGTGCACAAAGCTTAAAGGGGTTCTCATCAGTTTACAATGGTGGTCATGTGCCCTTTATGTGGCTTACTGACAATGTCCTTATGACTTTACCTAGATCCACCTCTGCAACCATTCCAAATATATATATATATATTTAGTCCATCGATGATATGCGATCTCAGAGACTGAGTTGATCAAATAAGAACACTAATAACAGTAAATCTCAAGAAACTCCTGCAGCTGCCTGCCGGTGTGATGATAAAGAGAGATCAAAACAGGAGTAAATAAAGAAAAATAACAGCAAAGAAATACACTGAGACAAAGTAAAATCACCCAAGGCAGGAAACAATCTCATGAGCCGTGCTGCACCAAGGTTCAAGTATAAGGTCAGTGCTTTCAGTCTGTCTCATTCTGATCGCAGAAAACAGGACCACCTACGATGAGTGTTTGTCGTCGAAGATATTAGTTTTTGTCTGGTGTGATTTTATTTTCCTTTTACTGGAAAATAGACACGATCCTGGAAAGCTGCACTGTGGAACAAACACAGCAGCCAACAATCTGTTTTGAAAAGCAGATTGCTTTTCTTCCTTGGCGTCAAGCCTTTAACTTTCTGACAATTTGAATGTGAAGTACAATAAAACAGGTGCTAAGACAAAATACACTGTGGTTCGGTTTAATAAAATTGCAAGATAAATGGTTTCCTTTAACTAAAAACTACAGATCCTTTTTGTAACCCAACCAAATGCATTTCACTTTATTGAAAGTATATTGCCTCAGTTACATGGATCTGAGCTTAATCTCACAACAGGTGGTTTGAGAATATATGGATTTAAAGCAACATTTAGGAACGTCAAAACCAGAAAAAGGGAAGGCTGTTTCCCTTAACTGCTACAAAGCAAAGACTCAAGATTTTAAATGTACTGTATTTTGCAGAAGATAGAAGGAACACAGATTAAGCTTTTGATGAGTTTTGTGGGTAACTAAACCATCAGAGCAGTGTGGTGCAGTATGAATATGTTTCCATTACTACAATGGGCTGATTGGACAACAGATATTTCTTACTCAAGCGAAAAGAAGCAAAAAGAAAATGTTTGTTTGTTAATTTAAATTAAGTATGTCTGGTTCTTAAGACATTCCAAGAGAAAAGCAGTAAAAAGCTGTTTCCGGTTCAGCGTTGTACAGCTCTTGCTTTATGAATTAAAACATTGCATTTATTGTCTATATTTAATGAATATACAAGCAGAACTTGAAAAATAAATATTGAGTCCTTTAAAATCTAGGACATTGGTACAGCTCTAGGAATTTATGCTCTATGTTCAGAAAATTGACTATTTACGAGTCTACTTGATATATTAAATAATATATTAAATAATTTGGGTGCACTTTCTATTATATATATAATGATAATAGTGGCGTTGTTAGGAAATGATATAGTAATTATGGTTGGCTTTAAGGTAGGTTCCATACAAGTGTCAACATGTACACCTTTTCCATCCATCTTCTGGTCGTCCTTCAGGTAGGCGGTTCGATTCCCTCTCTCCCCACAGTTCATACTGTCGTTGTGTCCTTGGGCAAGACACTTAACCCACCTTTCCTCCAGTGACACAACACTGGTGTATGAATGCGTGTGATTGTTGCTCTGGTGTATGGTGTGAGAATGTTGGCACAACGGATGGAAATTAGCTCACAGCTAAAATCTGGCATGTATACATTCATGTGGCTGTGTCTCATGTGTGTTCATCAACATGCACTGTCCCAATCAAATAAATTAACTGTCTAATAGTCTAAGCAAAGATGCCCAGACACTTCCTCCAGCTCTTCAGCACCGTTCCCGGGCCAGCCAAGAGCCATTGTCCCTCCAGTGTGTCCAAGGTCTTCCCTGGGACCTCCTCCTGGTGGGACATGCCTGAAACACCTTTCCAGGCAGGCGTCCAGGAGGCATCCGGGACAGATGACCAAGCCTCCTCAGCTGGTTCCTCTCGATGTGGCGGAGCAGCGGCTATACTCTGAGCTCCTCCCGAGTGGCCAAGCTCCTAAGAGAGAGCTCATTTCAGCCGCCTGTATCCAGGATCTTGATGACCCACAGGTTATGACCGTAGGTGAGAGAACATAGATCAACTGGTAAATTAAGCCACCCTGAGCCAACTGAGAACCATGGCCTTGGACTTTGAGTACAGCTTTTTATGACCATATAATATTTAGGAACTTCTGCCTAGCTGAAAATGTCTTATTAATTATCATAGTATAACAATTTATTATTATATTATTACCACGCTATTACTGAGCTGGAATTTAAAATGCCACCAATAAATCATATTATTGAATAAAATTCAAGGGTTTGAGTCTGTTTAATTTTTGCACCAGAAGAAACTTCACTTTAACCTTCACAAATATATCCAGAGTGCTCCATGTGTTTCCTTATAGGCTGCAGCCGACACAAAATCAATGGCATTAACCTGTTTGCAGTAAAAATCAACAGTGAGTGCTTGGGTCAATTACTTGTTTTGGGCGACTTCAGAAAAAGACTTATTTTGAGACGACTGTGGCAGCTCCATGGCTCCGGCACAAACACCTCACAGAGGCAATGCAAATGTTCACATTGACCCAAGGTCAGTCAATCAGACGGAGCGCAGAAAGCCCAGCCCTGAAGGGCCCACACCACACCATTATATCAATGTGTCTGACTTCAAAAGCAATTCCAGCACATCAATAGTGCGCCATTGTAGGGAGCAGACGTGGCCACGAGGGCCAATCGATGCTCATATATTCCTTCTGTAGATACTCTACAGATGTCTCTCACAAGGAGTATTTACCAGGTGAAAGCTTTTCTCCCAAAGCAAGTCTAATTATTGATAAGTGTAGCAACATACATTACAAAGCTTCATACATTACAATGAGCGAAGAAAGAAAATGTATTGAAGTAAAGGTGCACTGTATAAGATTGTATTGTATTCATATTCAGCTAATGAATTCTTAGATGATGTGTGACTTCACAAACTTACGGAAATCCACCAGGACAGGGCCGTTTAAAGCTAACCCGACTCACCAGATGGTCTGTTACAGCGAACCATCTGGGAGGGCTTCCACTGAAAGTGTTTGCAAAAGGTAGGTTCTTTAGATAAATATCTGTTCGGTGATTAGAAGTGTCAGTACTGCACTGAGAAGAACAAGGTGGATTTTTAGTGAGATCACAAATCTTTAATCTTTAAACTGAAATCTTCATAGAACCCAGTGGATGCTTAATCACTTGCTGTTCCTGTTGATACTGGTGCCTAGAGTTGACAAAGCATGACTTTTCTTTTCTTTTTTTCTTTCTATTTTCAAGCACTTTAAGAAACAGTTTGATGCATGTAAAACTCTTATTCATTTTAATGTTTAGTCTTAATGGCCCCATAACTACCATTTACTTTTAAGTGACATGAGTCATTGCAGACAAATGTCAAATTCTTTCAGACCGAATAAAAATAAATCATGTCAAAGCAGCAAACAAGCGGGAAAAACAAATCAGCACGTCTAAAAGTTTCTCACAAAGCAAATTCAGAGTTACATCCCTGTGTTGTATTCTCTTTTTGCTTTTGCAGACCACAAACAGAATTCAAATGGGTGTTTTTAAAGTTTGGGCGTTTGATTTGCACCACAATAAAAGGTACAAAAATGTTGAGACACAAAACCTCAATAGTTCCAGTGAACATGCTAACCTATTATTTAGTCCAAATATTTTCTTATTCACGTTTATTCTATCACAAATCTGCTTCTAGAAAAACAGAAGACTGAACAACAGTGCTACACATAAGTTTGATTTGCAATTACATTTTACCATCGCCTTAATTGGGGATTGATGACTAGGTATAATTCTTCAATAGAAGCACTGGAACTGCAATGTTACCACAGCAACATGTATTGGTCAACATAACAATACAATTCTTACACTTTCAGCACATTTTTATTAACGGAGTTGTTTGATGGACATTTCAGTGCTGTTGTAAACATGTATTTGCACGCCCCAGCCTCGTCACTTCACAAGACTGCTCTGAGAATTGGTTCTTTTATCTGTTCTCATTCCCTCAGTGATAACCTCTGACAGACGCCATTTCATTCTCCATTACCCCATTGATACAGCGCTGCAGAAAACCCCTCCCTTCTCGCCTCCTCATTCCAATCACTGGCCTTTCGGTGGCCCTTTGTGTGATGTTTAGAGTCTGATGAACACTCAAAGCCATGCGGGACTTTTAAAACCTTGACTATATGTGGAGTTAAAATGAGATGATAAGTAATTTGTTAACAGGAACTGGCATCAACCACAGGGTGCCATCAAGCTTTAGACAAAATTTGGTTTTGTAAAATAGTGTGCCATAGCCTACCAATTAGCTGCAATGCCAGCTAACATGTTGTACCTGCCAAATACAGTCCATTTAGACAATTGCATTAAGTTAACGCTGCAAACTTTTACATCATTCTTAGATAAAAGTCTAGGTCTCTTTAGTGTCACTTAGAACCTCAAAGCATTGGATGGACAAATAACTTGATGGGGTGACATGAAAAGTGAGCTGTCAATAACTCTTTCCATTAATGCCAATGTAATGGGAAAATGATATTTTCCTCTTTCACATGCTCTGTGCTGTCCTTGACCGCAGCAGAATGATATGTGCACCACCTGTGCTACTGTTTTCAAACTGATACAATTGTCTTATACAGAGACAACTCTGTTTTCTGGGAAAACCAGTAAAATGCTGATTCATGTTAGACGGCTCACTCTCTCAGAGCCAGTGTTTCATTTTTCTTATCTGCTGTGATTTCAGTATAAATTCTAAGCCCGCCTAGTTAACATTGGGACTGTTCATGCAACTCTGTACACAGACAGATTTGTATTTTCCATTCCTCCTTTTGCAAAAGATGTCTCTGAATTCTTTTTCCTTTTTCCTTAAATAAATCACCAAAAGACATCTGTTGTTTTCTCTCAAACTTATTCCACAATAATATATTTATTTTTTCAGCCACAATTCTTGGTGTCAGAAGTGGGATCGAAGATTGACGGCTGGACCCGGCTGAAGGACAAGGGTGTGATCAACCAGACCGCTCAAGAGGTCTCCTCTTCCCCACATTTTCTTCTGGATGGGAGGATTGTCCGATGCCGACCCTCCAATCGTCATCTCTCGATCCAACGTACTCAAATAACCTCCAAACGGTAAAATTATTACAAATTTATTAAATTAAGAGAAAACATTTTGTAACAGTGTCTAAAGGTGATTTTTGACTGTAACAAAGCCTAGACCAGGAATGGTCTATTATTATTACCATAAGTCAGGATTGACTGAGCAGGATTGCCATAAAATGAGTAATAATAATTTCTGAATAGGTTTTGTGAAAAGTTTTTTCTTTTGTTTTATGTCTGGACTGGATTGTCCTAATCTGAAAACCGAGACCGGATGGTCCTAAAATTATTAATACGGCTGGATTGCCACATAATAATTTTAAAAGGTTTTGTATCTGTATTAGAAACCCTGACTGGGAAGGTCTATTATTGTTGATTTGAGTCTGGATTGACTGAGCAGGATTGCCATTCGACAGTAATTTCTGAAAGGGTTTTCTAGAAGCCCTGACCTGAGCGGTCTATTGTTATTACCATAAGTCAGGATTGACTGAGCAGGATTGCCATAAAATGAGTAATAATAATTTCTGAAAGGGTTTTTTAGTTGTTTTTTAGTTGTTTTTAGTTTTTGTTAGTCTTGTGTTGTTGTTTTGTGTTGTTTTTGTTAGTCTTGTGTTGTTGTTTTGTGTTGTTTTTGTTAGTTTGTGTTGGTTTTAGTAGTTCTAAAGTTTCTCTATAATCTGTCTGAACCTTAAATACTGACGAGTATTTAATTAATCTGAAATATGGGATCCAATACAAGTAAAAACAGTCCTGCAAAGGACTTCTGTGAATTCAATGTGATATATATGATAGAAACCTGGCCAGGAGTTGTGATAAAATGGATGAATGGAAGTTGTATGGTTTTAATGGACGAATGAGTGAAAGTAGTTTGACTGCTTTACGCAATAGAATACAAGATGCAGAAAAGAGACTTATGTCCAAAAATCAGTAAACCCAAGCAAATAAAGGAGATTAAAAGACATTATGAATGTTTAGAGATGTGGGAAAAAGCAGCTGAAGCAAAGAAACAGAAAGAAAAGAAAATAGGGAAAGAAATTTAAAACACTTAGATACAGTAAAGGGGCCATTTCAAAGCATAGGTAATAAAGCAACTGATAACATAACTAATGCGATGTCCTCTTGTTTTCCGAGTCTGACCCAGCCTGTTGGTCCGGCACTCATGAGTGAAGACGATGACCAGACCTACGTCACCGCTCTCGCTGCTGCACATCTCCACAGTGAAGAAAAGGGAGGGCTCCGGAGGCAGAGACAAGCGGCTCAGACACATGCAGCTTCTGCAACAGCTGCTCAACTGTACCCAGATCTGACCACACAGGCTGAAACAAACGCCCTGATGAATACAGGATTGTCAAGTCCTGTCACCAAACCTCCTCCATATGACTCTGCCACCAGTCCTAAGAACTCTAACAACCCCTTCACAACTGAACTTTCATCAGACAAATCTTTCTCCTTCCTGTCCCCGTCTCACACGAGAAGCAAGACACCCTATGGGGCTGTGTTTCAATCTCCTATGATTGAATTTCCGAATCCAGCTCCACCACCACCAGCCCCAGACAATGAAACTGAAGTACAACGCCAAAGACGACTGGCTGAACACCCTGCGTCTGTGCTTATGTATCGCTCACCAGACCCCTCAAGATGGACTCAATTAATCAAAGACAATATACCTCCTATTAACAGAGGAGGCGCCACAGTGGGCCAAAAATTCAAACTGTTCTGTCAAGTGCACAGGCCCACCGGTGCAGAAATCCCTGGTATTCTGAGAACTATCTGCAACTTAGAAGATTACTCAAAAATTCAAGCAGCGGTTGAAGACCGTGGCGGCATGAATTCTCTTCCCACAATCCAATGGGACGACAACACTGACTATGCCAGATACGTGAACGCCATTGTCACCGCTCTGACCCAGCAGTTCCCAGCCCGCATGGACATGAACGTTTTGATGTCACTAAGACGTGGAGAAGATGAATCAGTCATGTCTTTTGCCGCTAGAGCACGCCAACATTGCATTCAACACAGCGGCCAGGCTGCCACTGCCTGGACAGCTGAACACACCAGTACATTTGAAGAACTGTTCAAAATGATGTTAAAAACGGCCTTGGAAAAGACATTGTTAAAATTATGACAGACAAAATGGTGGGCTCATGGGACACAAACCGTGTCCAAGAAATTCTCCGCTACGCCCAGGACGCAGAAACCAGATGTGCCAATAAAAAAGAAAAAGTGGATGCAAAATTGGTCTCCACTTTTGCAAAAATGACCTTTGCCCAACCATCACATTTCAACAGAGGCAGAGGGCGACTGAGAGGAAGAGGTCGTGGACGTCCAGACAGAGACGAGGTTGACGCAGAAAGTCTCAACTGTGTTTCATTTGCGCTGAACCAGGCCACTGGGCTGACAACTGTCCCAAGAAAAGAAGAGACCGAGCTGACCAACGCTCTGACACTGCTCTGAGTGACCCCAACTGACTGGCTGGTGATGATGAGGAACCGAGGACTTCGCAAAATGAGATGAGTATAACACACGAAAAGGACACCACACCTGTCACTGACGATGCACACAACACCGCACCGCTCACAAGCAATGAAGACGCTTGCAACTGATCCACTGCTTGCTTTAGTGACAGAAACCATTAAGAAACTTGAAATGAAAAAAAGCTGAAATGTTTAAAGGTACCTATGCTAAGTTAACAACATCGGTGTGTGAAAAATTACCGGTAATAAAATGTGACATCAATGGAAAAACTCTGTCATTTATGGTTGACTCTGGGGCCACAAAATCTCTGATCAGAAAAGACCAAATTCAAACTGCATTAAATGGCAAAACAACTCCATCCATTAGTGCGAGTGGACAGATTGTTAAAGAACCATTCACAAAACCTCTATCTGTAACCTGGCATTTACCTGATCTATCAGTGTCCACTACACACAGCTTTCTGTTGTCTGAGTTGTGTCCAGTGAATCTAATAGGTCGTGACCTAATGTGCGCACTAGGAATTACCTTGTCTGCAGACGAAAATGGTATCAAAATCAAACAAACCAAATCTGAATATTGCCTAATAAAATGTGAAGTGACCACTCCATTGTATGTGTATCAGTGGAAATTGGACCATCTGCTGACTCCAAATTTGTTACACAAAGCTAAACAATACATGAGCTCATCCTCTGAATTCATGAAGGCAAACGCACTACATGTTACAGCGCATGTCTCCATGGGTCCAGATGAACAGTATGAAGAAAGCTGGTACCGACAAACTACTGACCGACTCATTCTGAATGGACTGTACTTTAACCAAGATTTTGCGCTTATAATGTTCCATTACCTCACAAACTGTCAAAGTTCTTCAAAATCCAAAACTCAGCCCCGCATGTCTCAATAGCCAAACCACATAACAAACAATGGCGTGATGTTGGTCTTTTATGGCAAAATGTTTAAAAGCTACAGACTGGAAACAAGACCCAGATAATCCAGACATTTACCACTCTCACGAGCTTGACACATGCTATGTGCCATTCACTGCAGGAGTCAATTGTACCCGCTCCTGCTACCTTCTTCCTCAAAATGACTCCACCCCATCTTCCTGTCACACACTTGCAAACGCCGATGCTCAGCCTCTCACATCCAGTGATGTGTCTCCACTGTTAACACAGTTACCAGACTCATTGTGGGCCAAACACAAATATGATGTAGGTTTAATTAAAAACTGTAAACCTCTCCAACTAACTCCAAAGTCCGAATACAGACCAAAAGCACGTCAATATCCTCTGAAGCCTGAAGCTGAAAAGGGGATAAAACCAGTCTTTGACTCTCTGCTGAAAGCAGGTGTAATTGTTGAGTGCTCTGACTCTCCCTGCCGTACTCCAATTTTCCCTGTAAAAAAGATCAGACCACAGGAAATGCCCACTGAGTGGCGTTTTGTCCAAGACCTGCGTGCTGTGAACGAAGCTATTCACTCTCCAGCACCAATCTGTCCCAATCCATACACCATCATGTCACAAATTCCAACAACTTCAAAATGGTTCTCTGTGGTTGACATTTCAAATGCTTTTTTCTCTGTACCTGTCCATCCAGACTCCCAGTTTTGGTTTGCCTTTGAATTTGCAGGAAAACTCTATTCCTGGTCTCGAATGTCACAAGGCCTAAATTGCGCTCCTAGCGTTTACGGTCAGGCATTACGTGACAGTCTCTTTCATTTGACACTTCAACACTCTGCCATTTTGCAGTACGTTGATGATATCATGCTCTGTTCAGACACGAAGGAGCAGTGTGAGACTGACACACTGCTTCTATTAAATCACCTAGCTGAGCAGGGCCACAAGGTTTCACTTTCTAAAATTCAGTTTGTAAAACAGAAAGTTCAGTTTCTTGGTCATGTCATCACTCACTCACAAAAAAGCATTACTACAGACAGGGTGACAGCCATTGCCAACTTCCCAAAACCTTTGACTAAGAAACAAATGCTGTCTTTCCTTGGCATGTGCTCTTACTGCAGAACTTTTATTCCAAATTACTCTACTGTAGAACGCCCACTACGTGATCTTACTCTGAAAAAAGACATGACACTTCACTCCAAACTCACATGGACAGATGAGGCTGACTCTGCATTTACTCATTTGAAACTGCTACTACAGACAGCCCCTGCATTGGCATTGCCAAACCCTGACAAGCCTTTTTCCAATTTGTTGATGAACGTGATGGTTGTATGAATTCTGTTCTCGCCCAAAAACAGGGACAGCTGCTGAAGCCTGTGGGTTACTTCTCGACACACCTTGATCCTGTTGCTAGAGGCCACCCATCATGTCTCCGTGCTTTAGCAGCTTGTGAAGCAGCAATAATTGCCTCTCGTCCCTATGTAGGCTACAGTCATCTCACCCTTTTTGCTCCACATGCTGTCTCCAACATTCTGACTGAACAAAAGACAGCTCACTTGACCCCTGCTCGTCAGCTACGTTACAACACCACTCTTCTGAACCTACCGAATGTTGAGGTTAAACGTTGTAACACTCTCAACCCAGCTACACTCCTGCCTCTCTCAGAGGAGGGAGAACCTCACTGTTGTCTTTCTGAACTTGACCTTATCTGTCTGCCAAGACTTGATTTGACTGACACTCCTCTTTCTAATCCTGAACTCATTTTTATGTAGATGGTTCAGCTTCCAAGGACCCAACCACCGGTACTGCACACGTTGGATATGCAGTTGTGGATGATCATGCAACAGTGACGTCATCTCCTCTCAGTCCTCGGTTATCAGCGCAAGCAGAACTAATTGCCCTGACCAAAGCCTGTCAATTGGCATCTGGTAAAACAGTTAACATTTACACAGACAGTCAATATGCATTTGGTGTTCTACACAACCACGCAGCACTTTGGCGCCACAGAAAATTCCTCAAATCTGATGGCAAACCCATTTCACACAAAGATTTGATTTCTGATCTCTTAGATGCAGTGCTACTCCCATCCGCCGTGGCAGTATGTAAGTGTTCTGCACATACCTCTGCCAAAGACACAGTCTCTCTAGGTAATGCACGAGCAGACGCAGCTGCAAAGCAGCGTCACTCACACCCTACGTTGTTACATTACTCTCCCAGATAACGGATCAAACTTGCACTCACTCTGACATTGTTTCACTCTGATTTGGCTCGCATCTCCACTCCAGCAGACAAAGCTGCTTGGAAAAAGAAAAACTGTACAAACACAAATGGTGTATGGATGGGCCCTAATGGCAATCCATGTCTTCCTCAAGCCCTCTTCCTGCCTTTTGCAAAATTGTTACATGGCGTTGACCATGTATCAAAGGAGGGAATGAGAAAAGACCTTCAAAGACATTGGTTTACTATGGGGTTTAACAAATTTGCTGAAGATTTTTGCTCGAAATGCTTCATCTGCTTAACCAGCAATTCTAAAGGTAACTCCTACAACAAAACAGATGTTGGAGGTCACAAACCCACCTCCAGGCCTTTTGGCCACATTCAAATGGACTTCATTAAGTTAACACCCTGCGAAGGTAAGAAATACTGTCTTGTAATAGCTGACATGTTTTCAAAGTGGGTAGAAGCATTCCCAACAAAACACTGCACTGCTGACGCAGTAGCAAAAATCCTCTTAAGCGAAATAATTCCTCGCTGGGGACTTCCGAATCTAATTACGAGTGATAATGGTACTCATTTTGTAAATGACATTTTGAAAACACTGAGTGAACACCTTAAATTTGACCTGAAAACTCATTGCTCCTACCATCCAGCTTCTGGAGGAGCTGTAGAAAGAGAAAATGGCACTCTGAAACGCAAATTGGCAAAAATATCTGAAACAACAGGTAAAACCTGGGTAAAATGTCTGCCTATTGCTTTGATGTACCTGAGGATGAGAGTGCGCGAAATAACCTTTCTCCCTTTGAGATAGTGTTTGGATTACCTCCTGGAATTGGGTTTGGACCCCATCTAAACCTGCAGCACTGGCCGATAGTACTCTGCCAGACCCAATGATATCCTATTGTATTTCACTCTCTAATGTTCTCTCTGATATTAGATCTCAGGTGCTTGATTCCCTGCCCAAACCAGCCACCCACCAGTTCCACAAACTCCAGCCTGGCGACTACATCCTGGTGAGAAACCTGAGGAAGCGCAGCTGGAGAGACAAACCCTGGTGTGGACCCTATCAGATCCTGCTCACGACCCACACGTCTGTGAAGGTCGCAGAAAGAGCCCCCTGGATCCATGCACAACACTGCAAGAAGATTCTTCCACCTGACCAGCTCGTCAACTGCTCCCCACTGTCAAAGAGGGGACCCAGTGAATGATCACAAAAGTAAGAGGCTTGTCCCGAGAACAAGCTCCTACGTGGGACATCTGAGGTGAGACCTTAGCTCTACCTCCACCGTTGACTACGTGGAAGACTGGGGTGAGATTTTCGCTCACCTCCTCCGCTGAAACTGCTCTGGTAGCGCAGTTCAACGTTGAGACCAGTGCCGAGCTGGTCCCACCTACAATCAAGTTTATGAAAGACTCTGTACCACCTGAAGAAATAGAGCTGACCGTTTTCAGCAAATTCAACAGCATAACTATAACATGTGACACACACTCATCTGTCCCACAGTTCCTCACATCACTGATGACCAGTTTTATACTGACAAATATATATGTATATATTTTTTTTTGGGTTCTTTATTGCATTTAAAATTGCTCTGATTAATTTTTGAAGATTTATTAAACAATCATTACATACTCATGCATGTTAATGTTATGATAACTGCTTAATTTTATTTTATTTGTTTCTATCATTTTATTATTGCTATTATTGAACAGATCTTTGAACATTAAAAATGGGCGGTGTTTGGAAAACATGGTTAACTAAACTCGCAGGCATACTTTTAGTGGCTATTATCCTTCTTTTCCTTGTCTCCTGCTGCATTATCCCGCTCATCCGAAGATTAGTGACTTCTCTTTTTAACATGCAACTAGCTAAACTCTATGTTGAATTGCCTCAACATGACAAAGACCACAACCCAGACACCTCTGCTCTTGATTGTGATTCTGTTAATTCTGTTTTATTTGCTCATCTATTTGAAGAAGACTAAGTATGACTAAGTATGTTCCTATGTCTGTGTAATGCACATGTAATTTTCTTTTGAAGTAGTAGTTATGAAATATAGTCACCAAAGCAATCACAGCTAATCAACTTTTGAACCTGATCATTTTAATTTTTGTTATTTTAGACACACTAAGGCTAAAATTGTGTACTTACATGTGGTGTTTTTAAATTTTTCACTAATGCTTTCTTTGAGGTAAAGTCTTAATTGACTTGAAGGTTTTAAGTTTTACAAACTGATTTGTTTTGTGAATATTTTTCATCTAATGCTTATGTTTAACCCTAGTGAGTTACGCCGCCTGTGAGGGAGGGGCTGTGGTGTTCTTTTCCCAGCGTTAGGTCAGCTACTGATGGTATGAAATGTTTCTACTTGATTTAGTCAGCCCTCGGCTGGGTTTTTCGGCACCACAACTGTAGTACAACTCACAAAGTTAAGGTTAATTTGATTTATGTTTTGTATCCTAATTGACTTTTGATTGATTTTGGTTGATCAATTGTGTTTGATCAAAAGGAGGGAATTGTAATGGGAAAATGATATTTTCCTCTTTCACATGCTCTGTGCTGTCCTTGACCGCAGCAGAATGATATGTGCACCACCTGTGCTACTGTTTTCAAACTGATACAATTGTCTTATACAGAGACAACTCTGTTTTCTGGGAAAACCAGTAAAATGCTGATTCATGTTAGACGGTTCACTCTCTCAGAGCCAGTGTTTCATTTTTCTTATCTGCTGTGATTTCAGTATAAATTCTAAGCCCGCCTAGTTAACATTGGGACTGTTCATGCAACTCTGTACACAGACAGATTTGTATTTTCCATTCCTCCTTTTGCAAAAGATGTCTCTGAATTCTTTTTTCCTTTTTCCTTAAATAAATCACCAAAAGACATCTGTTGTTTTCTCTCAAACTTATTCCACAATAATATATTTATTTTTTCAGCCACACCAACCTGAAGACATCAAAGCTTTAATAGCTAATCTTTTTGTTAGGGCAGTGGTTCCCAAACATTTCCTGTCAAGAACCCCTTTGGTGATATAGAGAACCTTGCAAGCCCCCCTCCAAACCCCCACGGCTACTGACCCCACCCACCCTAGATGGGCTGTACCTTCTTTGTTTTGAAATAATAGAAAATAAAATCTCCATAACATATTTGTGTTTTGTTCTAAAATAACTACATAACTCTTCTTTTTTCCACAAGTTCCAAAGTATATTTACTGAAAAATATGTATATGCAAATAAAATAAAGTTAAAGCAGAACTAAGTTTTGCACAGTTCCCCTTACAGCTTCCTTCAGCAAATCACAATAAATACTCCTAGCACAGTTCTGGACAACAACGCTCAAGAAACCTTTTTTTTTTTTGACAAACTAGTAAAAGAAATTAAAACCTTAATGGAGGTGGGTGATTTCAGAAATTGTCTTATAAAGTCCATATATAATATATATACATCGTTTGACGCTTTTATGTACTGTCAACCAATTTTCTCTCTTTTTTAATTCGGCATCCAATTTTTTGTACGTTTTATTGTCATAACAACTGAGTAGCCTAGGTCTTGCAAATCTTGCATTGTGTCTAAAAGTGAAGCCAGTCACTGACGCTATGTAAACAATATTTGGGGCATTTAGTATAATATTGAAACTACCGTTTGAACTGCCATAAACATAAAGCCCATAAATGAAACAAACACTCCTCACTCTGCAGTAACATAGCAGGCTTGCATCTCTGTGAGCCGTAAGCTAAATAAATGTCACATAACAGTAGCTAAATCTCGAAGGACATAAAATAACAACAGATCAAATGGAACTAGGAAGAATATAAAGTTGTTAGGCAACGTATCTTACAAGTTCAACAACATAAAAGCCACATTGGAATCTGTTTTGAGTCCTTCACTTTGTTTGCGCCTTTGACTTGAGAACAAGCTCTCTGACGTTTTCTCTTCCTAGAATATTTGGATTAAGGTTTTCTTTGTCTTTTTTGTGACTCCACCATGACTAATGATGAAGTATAAGCCATTTGGGTATGATCTTAGCAAGAATAGCCAGAGACTCTGCGGTAGGTCGCTATGTGTATATTGAATTAACGTAAAGCAATCGGTCACTCTCACGTGAATGTGAACATAACCCGAGACTTGCATCGATTCGGTGGCAGCTCAACTTGCTAGTGCTGTTTTTGGCCTAGATGTGCCAGAAAAGGATAGTGCACGCTTTAAACACACCATCAATTAACCATCGTAAGGACGTAAAAACTATTTATGAAAGTAAAAATGTTACTTAGTTCTGCTTTAATGTAAGTGCAAACAACATATATTTCCCAACATTTAACAGAAAGTTCGCTCAAACAAGAAACTATCATATCCAGCAATGATTGATGTGGATTTACTGTATGCACATTCCTATTCCTAAATTTCAATCATCAAAATGGGGCTGCTGGTTAGCCACTCACAGTTCATTTTGATTGTTTAACTCTAATCTGGATGTTACTGATTTGGTCCAAACCCTCTTCTCTGACACAGCCTCTAAACTGTCTAGTACCGATCCACCAAGAGACTTTTCCTTTCTCATCAGCTTGTTTAGTGTGTTAGACTCACCAGCTTCAACTGCAACAAACAGAGCACTTGCTACATTGATTTTAAAACATCTACCAGTAAAGTTAAGTGTAATTGTAGAGTTAAGCTAAGAAAATGTGCATTATTTTAAGCAAGGACTTACTAGTACTGTATATACTGTATGTTGTTATGTCACTAAACTATCCTTCAAATTCATGCTGGTAAAAATTACCCCATAGCTGTTTTAGGTTCAGATAATCCTATTTTTTGCATTCTTGAATACAGATACTCTGAATTAACTAAATGATCAAGAAAGAGTAGGAAACAAAGTCACACAGAAGAAGATGTTTTATTATATGGGTTTGAAATGCTAAAGGGGGTCAAAATGACCCCCTGGCTGTTCTAATGTAAAGAGTTGTCAAATTTGGTGGTATAGCCAAACCTCATGGCTAAAGCAGGTGATCCATGGTCATTCCTCTACAACACATAAGGATAAGTGGCAGAAGACAATTAAATAAAGATTTTTTTTTTGGGGGGGGGGCTGCAGTTTGCCACTGACAAGACAGAAATGAGCCTATATACATTGCGTCTGTCTCCCCAGTCTTGTTTATAAGTGAGCTTCACTGAACAGTATTTATGCACTGGAGCACTTATTATCTGCTTAACCTTTCCATTTAATGATGACTCACACTCAGCAGAGATAAACAAGCTAATGGAGTCGACAGACACTGTGCAACAGCCTCCTGACAAAACACAACATCATTCTCTATTACTCTATTAAAATTGTGAACCCATAGTTAATCCATCTATTTGAGAAAAAAATGTGGGGTAATTATAAGCCAGCACTGACAATTTTATGATTTGATACAATATGCAATGGTTTTTGTTACACCTGTAACTATGGCACCTGTTAACATCACAGTTGGAATGAACTAATAATGAATGCTTTTTGTGCCTCAGGTTTCTGATCTTCTTAAACTCTAGAAACAGAATTTGTAGCTAAAAAGCCAAATGTATGTCACGGCACCTGCCTTTGCGTTTACTAATTTCATATGCTGTGTTTGGAGGAGCTGTCTGGAAACTGATGTGAGACATGCTTACTTTTGGTCTTTGCACAACATTGAACAGCACCACACAACACTCCCAGACACACTCACTCATACGCCACACAACTGATGTCCATATGACATACTTAAACGTTTAGTTTTCTAAATTGCATTAAATGTACATAACCTTGTCTCACTTTTTATAGTTATAGATATAACAAATTTCCTGCCTCGATTTTCTTTACATAGGAGGGACAGTTTTGGTTGTAGCCAAGCCATTCACAGATCACACAAAACACATCTGGAAATCTTGAATCAAGCCATTAAAGTACTCTGGATTTGTTACTACCTTTGACACTGGTCTCTAAATGGAAGATGTTCACACTATGAGACATTAGAAGGATCACATTCCCTGAGAGCTAAGGTGGAAGAGGAGGCAGGGGGGCTATTATTGTGAAGGTTTTGTAGATCTCTGCCTGCTGGTCTTAAGGAGTTGGCAGTGCAGACAGGAATAATTGAGTCAAGGATAGCTATACCTGGAATCCCAGATGCTTATGTCTTATGGTGCTGTTTCCTCCCAGAGTACAAGTACAAAGGAGGGACTATTTTCCTTCTGCTGTGGAATTTTACAGCCAGTGAACAATATAATGCATAGTTTGTTAGACCATGTGCGTGTTATTAAACTTTGTTAATATTTTTTAATCTTTTCTTAATATTTTCTGTCAAACAAATTGCTCTAGTTTATGTTTATTATCTTCATTGCTTTATTATAGCTTTACACCTTACTGTCTGTGTTACATTTAAATCTACAAATTTAAATTGCCTCAAATGTCAGTAAAAACTTAAGCCCACACAGACTGTAATTATCACCATAAGTGATAAAAAAAGTTTGAGAAAAAAAGTTTGAGAAGTTCTTTTTGCTCTTTAATTGTAGCACTTTGTGAATAATGGTTATTCTGAACCTTAACATAAAAGACGCAGTGTGAGCTCTGGTCTATATGCAGGCCAGCAGTGGAACCGGGCTCTCCAGCATTACACCGTCAGCCCGTGCCATATGAGGCACTGTTCACATCGATGCATTGTCCTTCTCCTTTATTTCTTTCACTAACAGCCTATGTCCCGCTGTGGAGCGTCATGCCTGCCGCCGTCATAAACCTGAACACAGCAGTGAGCGCTCTTAAAGAAATGCCATTTTTATCAAAGTGAAAGCACAAGTGAATAAGAAAAGGCTGTTGTGGATCCAAAAACAAAAGTATTATTAAAGTAATAAAAGTATACTACACATGTTCAAAGATCTATTAAATGATACCAAATCGTACCAAACTTTTGATAAAGGTAAATAGTACAAATTGGACATTTTTATTTGAGAGACTGGTTATTTGTAAACTGTCCAATTCAGAGTAAGTAATCAATATTCAGAACTAATATTTGACGTGTTACCTGAAGACTATTAGTGACAACAAATTGTTCTATCAGATATTCTTCATAATACTTAGGTGGCGCAGTGGCTTAGTCATAGAGCGGTTGTCCCTAAATGAATAAATGTAAATCTAGGTGTGACCAATAATTGTAAAATTATGGATTTCTTCCGCCCATTGCTCCTCTATTAACCTATATTATTATTATGAAAGGGCAATAAAATGGCAGTTACATTCAGGCTTTTTGGCTTTTACTGCATAGTAGTTTTCAGATAGCATAAATAACATAAATGGACATATTAATCAAAAATTCACATTCAATGGACGGAAGTATATTGCTGTATATTATAGTATGGTGGTGCCCCTTACTCAAGAACATTTTAAGGGGTTCCATGAGAGAGGCTTAGGTCTGACCCAAATATTGTATTTATGTCAAAACATCAGTTCAGTTGTAATTAATGTCCTCTTCATTGTTCTTGTCTTGAAATAAAGTGTTTCCTTTGAAACAAAACAAAATAATAACAAAAGTGATCCTAAGAACAAAAGGTTTAGTTGTGACGTGTCAGATTGATGTGACTTTGCTCACAGCTGATTGGTCTAGTTTGGTATGTTGGTCTCTAACCCAGAAAAGAACCTGCCCTGGAGCAGAGTCCGTGTGGAGTCAGTTACCATGTTGATAAAACCCACGTCGAAGCAAACCACCGAGAACCCAGAGTGGGCTCAAAATAAACCAAGCCAAAAAAAAAAAAAAAAAAACTTGTGTGCAACAGGGCTCTTGTGAGCAGTATAAACCACAAGATATTTTTTCTTTAACTGCTGCCAAGCATTATGTCAAAACAGAGTGCAGAGTAATACAGCAGATATTAAAGCTTTAATGCTTTGGATAGTCCTACCTGTAGCCTATAGTGACACAGATTTGATCAGAGAAATTAACTTTGGCCCAACCCCATGCAATCCTCACTCATAAGTGGATGGGGCGGGTGGTGGACAGTGTACAAACAAATATTGCTTATTGTGTCTTTAATGAGAATGTGTTCTATTACCTCATGGTACACAAATATTAATAAAGAATTTACTGGTATACACATAATCAATAGAAAAGTATTGTGTATGAAAGAGTTAAGTGTTTATTTCAGTTAGCAGATGGATATTGTGTGATAACAGCGATAACCCAAACTGTTCCAGTGATCATGACCTGCAATCCTGTTATTTTTGGACGCCTCCTTTCACACCACAAAGCCAAAAGTAAAACTGGATTCAACATCACTAATCTATTGCACCAAACATAATGACAACAGGAATAATCATGAAGCTAACACTGCAGAGTTGTCATATATTTGACCAGATTGTTAGTTTGGATTTGAAAATGTGTCCGTGCCTATTCACAAATGTATTTTTGTGCCCTAAAGGCCCTGAGTATGTGCAATGTATTGGTGCAAAAATTGCTTAATGATTTGCTTTCATGTGCCAGTCTTCTAGTGGAGTTGTAAAGGTGATAGGAGTCAGCTGTAATTGTGTGTAATTAAGCGTAGAGGCTACAAAATCTGAGCAGGTACAGACGAGGCTGTGGTAAAAGGTGAGATACAGTGCAGTGTTGTGCATATCCTGTAAATACATCAATATTTTAAAACTTCTCCACAGATTTCCACCAAGACACAACTTCTGTCAAAAGGATTATTTCACAAAATACTATACTACGTACTAAACTAAATTATTAAAATTGGAAAACACAAAGGTTGTCAACAAACAATGTCAACGTTTACTGTAATTTAAAATTGAAATTAATTAATTAAGAATTGCTAGAATAAACATGCCAATGAGTGTTTTTTTTTTTTTTTTTTTAAGGAAATGTTAGATATTAGTAACACTTTCTTACATATAACCAAAGGACTTCCATTGTTGGCCACTTCACTGTATCCAAAATGCATGGTACACCTAACAAGGTACTGTATTTAGCAATATCACATCATAACTCTTTGATCATCTCGTTTAATAGCTTTGGTTTGCATTTAGGTAATATTTAACCTTTTGTGAAAGATTCTAGAACAGCGGCTTATAAAAATATCTGTACTCCCAAAAGTAAACTCACACACTTTTCTATGTAGTTAAAGTTATGCTTAGTCTAATGTAGCTCTCTGATTGGATGATTCATGTCCTCATTAGGGATGGGACGGTATGAGATTCTGACGGTTTAATACCCTGGAAAAACTATTATTTTCCAGGTAAATTGAACATAGATAAATGTTTTTATTCATTTAAAGAGTTATATAAAACAATATATAAGAATTGTTATAGTTCATCATTTCAAATAAATGCCTGCAGTGTCTTTAAGACAGGGCTATAGCTGTTGTTATTTTTGCCTTACATCTGCAGAACAGCAGCACTTAACTTCCTTGTTTTGAACTGTCTATACAAGCTTTTTAAAGCTGCTTGAATTTATTTTTATTTTTTTAACAATATCTCTGTTATAATTATTCAGTAAATGGCACAAACACTGTACATCATCACATTACACAGTTCTGCTGAAGCTTTGAAAGGATTTATTAGCAGAGTGCTGTTCCTTTTAGTGTTTTCTTTGGTTTGATTCACATTAAATGCAACAAGCCAACATACTACTCACAACCTACTGTCGCTGCGTGTCTGACGTGATGAATGTGAAGCTGTGAAGGTGCGTAACAGAGAGGATGTAGCCTTCCACTCCCTCTGCTACAGTTAAACCTTATATATGTATTTAATCAGACACCACAGAAATACTAGGTGAACTTTAATGCGTTCCATGTAGCTCTCAGTGAACCTCAAACAAATACCAACAAAACTATAGGCTAGCACTGTAGACTTACCCTACCTGCTCTTAGTCCTGACTCCGTCTTTAGAAGGGTCCTAATCCTTGCCTCATTAACAGTCTGTAAATGAATTATCCACTGAAAACAAAGTCCAAACTAATGCACTAAGGGTTTAATCCATGTGAAATGTATAAAAAAATAAAGAGCAAAGGAAAAAAACATTGTCACTGAGTGCCCCTGTAGCACAGATCAGAACAGTTGCAATTACAATTGACAGAATTTATTTGGTTGTTTAAATAAAAAAATACAAATAAAAAAGAATACAACACCCTCATTAATTAAAAATGCTAGACCAAAAGGATTTAGGCTGAAGTCAAAGACTTATTATGCATAACCTTATTAACATTTAAATAAAAGTGCTATACACAACAAAACAGCAAAACAATTACAATTAATTCCATTCACCAAACAGAAGAAACAAAACAGATACTATTATATGTACTTTACTATTTAAAATCCCTTATCACTCTTTACTAAATCTATAGTCCCAATTTACATCCCAGTATAACTATTAAAATTATAAATTGTTGCAAAGTTACCACTTCATATTACTGTCCAGTCCATTCCATAGAATCAGACCATTTCTGGTAACACGTTTCTGAAGTGTAGTACGAACACACTGTACTTTTAAATGATCTTCTCCCCTTAAATTGTACTCCTGTAGGACCTGACGGTGCTGCAGATACTGGTCCATTTACTGGTTATATTCTCCTCTAGACTCTCTAAAATCTTTAACTGATCTCAAAGTCCAGGCTCTGTCTGCCTTTGACCAAAACACATCTTTCCCATCAGGCAGCAGTGCAGCTCCACACACCTGCCGCTCCAACAGAAGACTGCATTAGCCCACACTAATTATGTAATTAAACAATAAAGTTTAGCTCCAGTGTTAAAATGGAATAAATGTGTAACTTGAAAAATAATGTTAAAAACAGTCTTTTTATTAAATGCAACATTTTCATTTGTGCTTCATCAGCTCATATTACAGTAATTAATGAATTAATATGGTGGTAGGTGTTTTTTTTTGCCAGAATTGATACTGTGGTAGTTTAATAGTGCGGTCCCTAGCCCATCCCTAGTCCTCATTCATAGTAAATATTCAATTTAAATGCTTTGAACTTACTTTTAACCTGTTTCCTGAAATAGGGAACTCATATTGAGTTTTTACAGGTGAACCAACTCAACTTTGGCCATTGCTCTTTACCCTTTATCTTTCTGTCCTTCTTCATCGGGGAGTTGAACAGAGGTCTTTTTGGCAGGTGTGTCCGACCCAGAGTTGGACATTCTCGAAATGATCTACTGATGAGTCTTGACAACCTGCTTCTTCTTGCTTCTTATATCTCTGTCAACTCCCTACAGCTTGTCCCAGACAGTTACTCTCCTTAGGTGTGGGTCTGCAGAGCTTTTCCACACGTTAAAGGAAAGTTTTTATTCCCCCCTGTCGCAAGTGTGCCTTGAGATGACTCTTATTTATTACATAATATAATTTTACACAAAACAAATTGATAAAGGGACTACAGATCTTTGCAAATGACCTCTACATGGCTAGGGCATAATATTAGTGACACTGTTCCAATGGCCGACAAAGCTCTGCAAGCAGTTTTCAGAAAGACCAGGCTTTGAGTGACAGTTGACCTCTCCAAAACTTAGCTGGCCCAGAGATGGAAGCATATACAGTATCTTCATTTCAATTCAGTGCCACTCATTCCTCACACCTGCCGCTTTCAGTGGCACCACCATCTCTCTTCTTCTGCCGCTCAGTCTGTCCAAGCAAACTAAATAACTATGACTTAAAATGCTAGCAGGCTGACAGGGCTTGAAAAGGCGCTGTCTGCCCCATGACAC
>JALDNG010003886.1:0-22920 GCA_024349245.1 Neodontobutis hainanensis
TGGCCTCTGCCTCCTCTGGTCTCTCTGTCTCCTATGCCTGCACTGGTCTCTCAGTGGCCTTTGACTCCACTCATCTCTCTGTGGCCTCTGCCTCCTCTGCTCTCTCTCTGGCCTCTACCTCCACTAGTCTCTCTGACTTATCTGTCTCCTCTAGTCTCTCTGTCGCCTCTGCCTCCTCTGGTCTCTCTGTGGCCTCTGCCTCCTCTGGTCTCTCTGTGGCCTCTGCCTCCTCTGGTCTCTCTGTGGCCTCTGCCTTCTCTGATGGACTCTCTGTGGCCGCTGCCTCCTCTGGTCTCTCTCTGGCCTCTGCCTCCTCTGGTCTCTCTGCCTCCTCTGCCTCCTCTGGTCTCTCTGTGGCCTCTGCCTCCTCTGGACTCTCTGCCTCCTCTGGTCTTTCTGTGGCCTCTGCCTCCTCTGGTCTCTCTGCCTAATCTGCCTCCTCTGGTCTCTCTGTGGCCTCTGCCTCCTCTGGTCTCTCTACCTCCTCTGCCTCCTCTGGTCTCTCTGTGTCCTCTGCCTCCTCTGGTCTCTCTCTGGCCTCTGCCTCCTCTGGTCTCTCTGTCTCCTATGCCTCCACTGGTCTCTCAGTGGCCTCTGCCTCCTCTGGTCTCTCTCTGTGGCCCTGCCTCCACTGGTCTCTCTGCCTTCTCTGCCTCCTCTGGTCTCTCTACCTCTGCCTCCTCTCTCTGTGAATCTGGTCTCTCTGTGGCCTATGCCTCCTCTGGATTCTCTGTGGCCTCTGCCTCCACTGGTCTCTCTGTCTTCTATGCCTCCTCTCGTCTCTCTGTGGCCTCTGCCTCCTCTGCTCTCTCTCTGGCCTCTGCCTCCACTAGTCTCTCTGACTTATCTGTCTCCTCTAGTCTCTCTGTCGCCTCTCTTCCTCCTCTGGTCTCTCTGTGGCATCTGCCTCCTCTATCTCTCTATGCCTTCTCTGCCTCCTCTTGTCTCTCTGTGGCCTCTGCCTTTACTGGACTCTCTGTGGCCTCTGCCTCCACTGGTCTCTCTGTCACTTATGCCTCCTCTGGTCTCTCTCTGGCCTCTGCCTCCTCTGGTCTCTCTGCCTCCTCTGCCTCCTCTGGTCTCTCTGTGGCCTCTGCCTCCTCTGGTCTTCTCTGTGGCCTCTGCCTCCTCTGGTCTCTCTGTCTCCTCTGCCTCCTCTTCTCTCTGTAGCCTCTGCCTCCTCTGGTCTCTCTGTGGCCTCTGCCTCCTCTTGGTCTCTCTATTCCTCTATCTCCTCTGGTCTCTCTGTCTTTCTGCCTCCTCTGAACTCTCTGTGGCCTCTTCCTCTGGTCTCTGTGGCCTTTGCCTCTTCTGCGCTATATATCTCTCTGCCTCCTGGTCTCTCTGTGGCCTCTGCCTCCTCTGGTCTCTCTGTGGCTCTCTGCCTCCTCTGGTCTCTCTGTCCTCTGCCTCCTCTGGTCTCTCTGTGGCCTCTGCCTCCTCTGGTCTCTCTGTGTCCTCTGCCTCCTCTGGTCTCTCTGTGGCCTCTGCCTCCTCTGGTCTCTCTGTCTCTGCCTCCTCTGGTCTCTCTTTGGCATCTGCCTCCTCTGGTCTCTCTGCCTCGCTGCCCTCTGGTCTCTCTGTGGCCTCTGCCTCCTCTGGTCTCTCTGTCATCTGCCTCCTCTGGTCTCTCTGCCTCCTCTGCCTCCTCTGGTCTCTCTGTGGCCTCTGCCTCCTCTGGTCTCTCTGCCTCTCTGCCTCCTCTGGTCTCTCTGTGGCCTCTACCTCCTCTAGCCTCTCTGTGGCCTCTGCCTCCTCTGGTCTCTCTGTCTCCTCTATCTACTGGTCTCTCTGTGGCCTCCTCCACTGTCTCTCTGTGGCCTCTGCCTCCTCTGCTCTCTCTCTGGCCTCTGCCTCCACTGGACTCTCTGTGGCTCTATCTGCTCCTCTGGTCTCTCTGTGGCTCTTCCTCCTCTGGTCTCTCTCTGGCCTCTGCCTCCTCTGGTCTCTCTCTCTGTCTCTCTGTGGCCTCTGCCTCCTCTGGTCTCTCTGTGGCCTCTGCCTTCTCTGGTCTCTCTGCCTCCTCTGCCTCCTCTAGTCTCTCTGCCTCCCTGCTGGTCTCTTTTTGCCTCTGCCTCCTCTGGTCTCTCTGTGGCCTCTGCCTCCTCTGGACTCTCTGCCTCCTCTGGTCTCTTTGTGGCCTCTGCCTCCTCTGGTCTCTCTGCCTCCGCTGCTGTAACTGCCTCCTCTTGTCTCTCTGTGGCCTCTGCCTCCTTTGGTCTATCTGTGGCCTCTGCCTCCTCTGGTCTCTCTGTGGCCTCTATCTCCTCTGGTCTCTCTGTGGCCTCTGCCTCCTCTGACTCTCTCTCTGTGGCCTCTGCCTCCTCTGGTCTCTCTGCCTCCTCTGCTCTCTCTCTGCTCTCTGCCTCCACTGGTCTCTCAATTGCCTCTGCCTCCTCTGGTCTCTTTGTCTCCTCTGCCTCCTCTAGTCACTCTGTGACCTCTGCCTCTTCTGGTCTCTCTGGCCTCTGCCTCCTCTGGACTCTCTGCCTCCTCTAGTCTCTCTGTGGCCTCTGCCTCCTCTAGGTCTCTCTGCCTCCCATGCCTCCTCTGGTCTCTCTGTCTCCTCTGCCTCCTCTGGTCTCTCTGCCTCCTCTGCCTCCTCTGGTCTCTCTGTGGCCTCTGCCTCCTCTGGTCTCTCTGTGGCCTCTGTCTTCTCTTGGTCTCTCTGCCTCCTCTGCCTCCTCTGGTCTCTCTGTTTCTCTGGTCTCTCTGTGGCCTCTGCCTCCTCTGGTCTGGTCTCTCTGTTGCCTCTGCCTCATCTCGTCTCTCTGCCTCCTCTGCTTCCTCTCGTCTCTCTGTGGCCTCTGCCTCCTCTGCTTTCTCTGTCTCCTCTGCCTCCTCTCTCGTCTCTCTGTGGCCTCTGTCTCCTCTGGTCTCTCTGTCTCCTATGCCTCCACTGGTCTCTCAGTGGCCTTTGACTCCTGCTCTCTCTGTGGCCTCTGTCTCCTCTGCTCTCTCTCTGGCCTCTACCTCCACTAGTCTCTCTGACTTATCTGTCTCCTCTAGACTCTCTGTCGCCTCTTCCTCCTCTGGTCTCTCTCTGGCCTCTGCCTCCTCTGGTCTCTCTGCCTCCTCTGCCTCCTCTGGTCTCTCTGTGGCCTCTGCCTCCTCTGGACTCTCTGCCTCCTCTGGTCACTCTCTGTGGCCTCTGCCTCCTCTTCTCTCTGTCTCTCTGTGGCCTCTGCCTCCTCTTGTCTCTCTATTCCTCTGCCTCCTCTGGTCTCTCTGTCTTTCTGCCTCCTCTGAACTCTCTGTGGCCTCTTCCCCTCTGGTCTAACTGTGGCCTTTGCCTCTTCTGGCTCTATATCTCCTCTGCCTCCTCTGGTCTCTCTGTGGCTCTGCCTCCTCTGGTCTCTCTGTGGCCTCTGCCTCCTCTGGCCTCTCTAGTCTCTCTCTGCCTCCACTAGTCTCTCTGTGCCTCTGCCTCCTCTGGTCTGTCTGTGGCCTCTGACTCCTCTGGTCTCTTTGTCTCCTCTGCCTCCTCTAGTCACTCTGTGGCCTCTGCCTCCTCTGGACTCTCTGCCTCCTCTGGTCTCTCTGTGGCCTCTGCCTCCTCTGGTCTCTCTGCCTCCGCTGCTCTAACTGCCTCCTCTGGTCTCTCTGTGGCCTCTGCCTCCTCTGGTCTCTCTGTGGCCTCTGCCTCCTCTGGTCTCTCTGCCTCCTCTGCCTCTTCTGGTCTCTCTGTGGCCTCTGCCTCCTCTGGTCTCTTTGTGGCCTTCTGCCTCCTCTGGTCTCTCTGTGGCCTCTGCCTCCTCTAGCCTCTCTGTGGCCTCTGCCTCCTCTGGACTCTCTATTCCTATCTCCTCTGGTCTCTCTGTGGCCTCTGTCTCCTTTGGTCTCTCTGCCTCCTCTGCATCCTCTCGTCTCTCTGCCTCCTCTGGGCTCTCTGTCTTTCTGCCTCAACTGAACTCTCGTGGCCTCTTCCCCTCTGGTCTCTGTGGCCTCTTCCTCTTCTGCTCTCTCTATCTCCTCTGCCTCCTCTCGTCTCTCTGTGGCCTCTGCCTCCTCTGGTCTCTCTGTGGCCTCTGCCTTCTCTTGACTCTCTGCCTCCTCTGCCTCCTCTAGTCTCTCTGCCTCCACTGCTCTCTTTTTGCCTCTGCCTCCTCTAGTCACTCTGTGGCCTCTGCCTCCTCTGGACTCTCTGCCTCCTCTGGTCTCTCTTTGTGGCCTCTGCCTCCTCTGGTCTCTCTGCCTCCGCTGCTCTAACTGCCTCCTCTGGTTTCTCTGTGGCCTCTGCCTCCTCTGGTCTTTCTGTGGCCTCTGCCTCCTCTGGTCTCTCTGTGGCCTCTACCTCCTCTGGCCTCTCTGTGGCCTCTGCCTCCTCTTGACTCTCTTCCTCCTCTGGTCTTTTGTGGCCTCTGCCTTCTATGGTCTCTCTGCCTCCTCTGCTCCCTCTGCTCTCTGCCTCCACTGGTCTCTCAATTGCCTCTGCCTCCTCTGGTCACTCTGTGGCCTCTGCCTCCTCTGGTCTCTTTGTCTCCTCTGCCTCCTCTAGTCACTCTGTGGCTCTGCCTCCTTTGGTCTCTCTGTCTCCTCTGCCTCCTCTCCTCTAACTGCCTCTCTGGTCTCTCTCTGCCTCCTCTGCCTCCTCTCGTCTCTCTGTGGCCTCTGCCTCCTCTCTCTCTCTGTCTCCCCTGCCTCTACTGGTCTCTCTGCCTTCTCTGCCTCCTCCTCTCTCTACCTCCATTGGTCTCTCTGTGGCCTCTGCCTCTGTGGTCTCTCTGTGGCCTCTGCCTTCTCTGGTCTCTCTGTGGCCACTGCCTCCTCTGGTCTCTCTGTGGCATCTGCCTTTTCTGGTCTCTCTGCCTCTTCTGGTCTCTCTGTGGCCTCTGCCTCTTCTGGTCTCTCTGTGGCCTCTGCCTCCTCTGGATTCTCTGTCTCCTCTGGTCTTTGTGTGGCCTCTCTGTCTCCTCTGTCTCTCTCTACCTCCCCTGCTCCTCTCGTCTCTCTGTGTCCTCTGCCTCCACTGGTCTCTCTGTGGCCTCTGCCTCCTCTGGTCTTTTTGTCTCCTCTGCCTCCACTGGTCTCTCTGTGGCCTCTGCCTCCTCTGGTCTCTCTGTCTCTCTGCCTCATCTGGTCTCTCTGTGGCCTCTGCCTCCTCTGGTCTCTCTGTGGCCTCTGCCTCCTCTTCTGGTCTCTCTGTGCCTCTGCCTCCTCTGGTCTCTCTGTGGCCTCTGCCTCCTCTGGTCTCTCTGTCTCTCTGCCTCCTCTGGTCTCTCTGTGGCCTCTGCCTCCTCTGGTCTCTCTGCCTGCTCTGCCTCCTCTGGTCTCTCTGCCTCTCTGCCTCCTCTGGTCTCTCTGTGGCCTCTGCCTCCTCTGGACTCTCTGCCTCCTCTGGTCTCTCTGTGACCTCTGCCTCCTCTGGTCTGTCTGCCTCTGTGGCTCTCTGCCTCCTCTGGTCTCTCTGTGGCTCTGCCTCCTCTGTCTCTCTGTCTTTCTGCCTCCTCTGGTCTCTCTGTGGCCTCTGCCTCCTCTGGACTCTCTGCCTCCTCTAGTCTTTCTGTGCCTTCCTCCTCTAGAGTCTCTCTGCCTCCCCTGCTTCCTCTCGTCTCTCTGTCTCTCTGCCTCCTCTGGTCTCTCTCTGCCTCCTCTGCCTCCTCTGGTCTCTCTGTGGCCTCTGCCTCCTCTGGTCTCTCTGTGGCCTCTGCCTCCTCTTGTCTCTCTGCCTCCTCTGCCCCTCTGGTCTCTCAATCTCTACTGGTCTCTCTGTGGCCTGTGCCTCCTCTGGTCTCTCTGTTGCCTCTGCCTCCTCTGGTCTCTCTGCCTCCTCTGCTTCCTCTCATCTCTCTGTGGCCTCTGCCTCCTCTGCTCTCTCTGTCTCCCCTGCCTCCACTGGTCTCTCTGCCTCTCTCTGCCTCCTCTGATCTCTCTCCTCCACTGGTCTCTCTGTGACCTCTGCAATCCTCTGGTCTCTCTGTGGCCTCTGCCTCCTCTGGATTCTCTCATGGACTATGCCTCCACTGGTCTCTCTGTCTGCCTCTCTGCCTCCTTTCATCTCTCTGTGGCCTCTGCATCTTCTGGTCTCTCTGTGGCCTCTGCCTCCTCTGTCTCTCTATTCCTCTGCCTCCTCTGGTCTCTCTGTGGCCTCTGCATCTCTGGTCTCTCTGTGGCCTCTGCCTCCTCTTGTCTCTCTGTCCTCTGCCTCCTCTGGTCTCTCTGTGTCCTCTGTCTCCTCTGGACTCTCTGCCTTCTCTGCATCCTCTAGTCTCTCTGTGGCCTCTGCCTCCTCTTGTGCCTCTCTGTCTTTCTGCCTCCTCTGAACTCTTGGTGGTCTCTGCCTCCTCTTGTCTCTCTGCCTCCTCTGCCTCCTCTGGTCTCTCTCTGTGGCCTCTGCCTCCTCTGGTCTCTCTCTGGCCTCTGCCTTCTATTGTCTGTCTGCCTCCTATGCCCCATCTGGTCTCTCTCTGATTCCACTGGTCTCTCTATTGCTTCTGCCTCCTCTGGACTGTATGCCTCCTCTGATCTATTTGTGGCCTCTGCCTCCTCTGGTCTCTCTGCCTCCTCTTCCTCCTCTGCTTCCTCTGCCTCTCTGTGGCCTCTGCCTCCTCTGGTCTCTCTGTCTCCTCTGCCTCCTCTGGTCTCTCTGCCTCCTCTGCTTCCTCTCGTCTCTCTGTGGCCTCTGCCTCCTCTGCTCTCTATATCTCCTCTGCCTCCTCTGGTCTCTCTGTTCTCTCTCCTCTGGTCTCTCTGCCTCCTCTGCCTCCTCTAGTCTCTCTGTGGCCTCTGCCTCCTCTGGATTCTCTCATGGCCTCTGCCTCCTCTAGACTCTCTGCCTCCCCTGCTTTCTCTGGTCTCTCTGTCTCTGCCTCCTCTGGTCTCTCTGCCTTCTCTGCCTCCTCTGGTCTCTCTGTGGCCTCTGCCTCCTCTGGTCTCTCTGTGGCCTCTGTCTTCTCTTGTCTCTCTGCCTCCTCTGCCCCTCTGGTCTCTCTGCCTCTACTGGTCTCTCTCTATTGCCTGTGCCTCCTCTGGTCTCTCTGTGGCCTCTGCCTCCTCTGCTCTCTCTGTCTCTGCCTCCTCTGGTCTCTCTGCCTCTGCTCTCCTCTCTGCTCTCTCTGTCTCCTCCTGCCTCCTCTCTCTCTGTGACCTCTGCAATCCTCTGGTCTCTCTGTGGCCTATGCCTCCTCTGGTCTCTCTGCGGCCTCTGCCTCCTCTGGTCTCTCTGTCCTCTGCCTCCACTGGTCTCTGTGTGGCCTCTGCCTCTGCCTCCACTGGTCTCTCTGTCTCCTCTGCCTCCTTTCGTCTCTGCATCTTCTGGTCTCTCTGTGGCCTCTGCCTCCTCTTGTCTCTCTATTCCTCTGCCTCCTCTGGTCTCTCTGTGGCCTCTGCATCTTCTGGTCTCTCTGTGGCCTTTGCCTCCTCTTGTCTCTCTGTCTTTCTGCCTCCTCTGAACTCTTGGTGGCCTCTGCCTCCTCTGGTCTCTCTGCCTCCTCTGCCTCCTCTGGTCTCTCTGTGGCCTCTGCCTCCTCTGGTCTCTCTCTGGCCTCTGCCTTCTATTGTCTGTCTGCCTCCTATGCCTCCCCTGCTCTAACTGCCTCCTCTGGTCTCTCTGTGTCTCCTATGCCTCCACTGGTCTCTCAGTGGCCTCTGACTCACTCGTCTCTCTGTGGCCTCTGCCTCCTCTGCTCTCTCTCTGGCCTCTACCTCCACTAGTCTCTCTGACTTATCTGTCTCCTCTAGTCTCTCTGTCGCCTCTGCCTCCTCTAGTCTCTCTGTGGCCTCTGCCTCCTCTAGTCTCTCTGCCTTCTCTGCCTCCTCTTGTCTCTCTGTGTCCTCTGCCTTTACTGGACTCTCTGTGGCCTCTGCCTCCACTGGTCTCTCTGTGACTTATGCCTCCTCTGGTCTCTCTCTGCCTCTGCCTCCTCTGGTCTCTCTGCCTCCTCTGCCTCCTCTGGTCTCTCTGTGCCTCTGCCTCCTCTGGTCTCTCTGTCTGCCTCCTCTGGTCTCTCCTCTGCTCCTCTGGTCTCTCTGTCTCTCTGCCTCCTCTGGTCTCTCTGTGGCCTCTGCCTCCTCTGGTCTCTCTGTGGCCTCTGCCTCCTCTTGTCTCTCTGTGTCATCTGCCTCCTCTGGTCTCTCTGTCTTTCTGCCTCCTCTGAATCTCTCGGTGGCCTCTTCCCCTCTGCTCTCACTGTGGCCTCTGCCTCCTCTGGTCTCTCTGTGGCCTCTGCCTTCTCTTGTCTCTCTGCCTCCTCTGCCCCTCTGGTCTCTCTGCCTCCACTGGTCTCTCTATTGCCTCTGCCTCCTCTGGTCTCTCTTTTGCCTCTGCCTCCTCTGGTCTCTTTGTCTCCTCTGCCTCCTCTGGTCTCTCTACCTCCTCTGCCTCCTCTGGTCTTTCTGCCTCCTCTGCCTCCTCTGTCTCTCTGTGGCCTCTGCCTCCTCTGGTCTCTCTGTCTCCTATGCCTCCACTGGTCTCTCAGTGGCCTTTGACTCCACTCGTCTCTCTGTGGCCTCTGCCTCCTCTGCTCTCTCTCTGGCCTCTGCCTCCACTAGTCTCTCTGACTTATCTGTCTCCTCTAGTCTCTCTGTCGCCTCTTCCTCCTCTGGTCTCTCTGTGGCCTCTGCCTCCTCTAATCTCTCTGCCTTCTCTGCCTCCTCTAGTCTCTCTGTGCCTCTGCCTTTACTGGACTCTCTGTGGCCTCTGCCTCCACTGGTCTCTCTGTGACTTATGCCTCCTCTGGTCTCTCTCTTGCCTCTGCCTCCTCTGGTCTCTCTGCCTCCTCTGCCTCCTCTGGTCTCTCTGTGACCTCTGCCTCCTCTGGTCTCTCTGTGGCCTCTGCCTTCTCTGGTCTCTCTGCCTCTGCCTCCTCTGGTCTCTCTGTCTTCTCTGCCTCCTCTGGTTTATCTCTGTGGCCTCTGCCTCCTCTGGTCTCTCTGTGGCCTCTGCCTCCTCTTGTCTCTCTATTCCTCTAGTCTCCTCTGGTCTCTCTCTGTCTCTGTCTGCCTCCTCTGGTCTCTCTGTGGCCTCTGCCTCCTCTGCTCTCACTGTGGCCTCTGCCTCCTCTGGTCTCTCTCTGGCCTCTGCCTTCTCTTGTCTCTCTGCCTCCTCTGCCCCCTCTGGTCTCTCTGCCTCCACTGGTCTCTCTATTGCCTCTGCCTCCTCTGGTCTCTCTATGGCCTCTGCCTCCTCTGGACTCTTTCTGCCTCCTCTGGTCTTTCTGTGGCCTCTGCCTCCTCTGGTCTCTCTGCCTAATCTTCTTCCTCTGGTCTCTCTGTGGCCTCTGCCTCCTCTGGTCTCTCTGTGACCTCTGCCTCCTCTGGTCTGTCTGTGTCCTCTGCCTCCTCTGGTCTCTCTGTCTGGCTCTCTGCCTCCTCTGGTCTCTCTGTCTCCTATGCCTCCACTGGTCTCTCAGTGGCCTTTGACTCTCTGGTCTCTCTGTGGCCTCTGCCTCCTCTGGTCTCTCTGTGGCCTCTGCCTCCTCTGGTCTCTCTGTGGCCTCTGCCTTCCTCTGGTCTCTCTGCCTCCTCTGCATCTCTCTACCTTCTCTGCCTCCTCTGGTCTCTCTGTCTTTCTGCCTCCTCTGAACTCTCTGTGGCCTCTGCCCCTCTGGTCTCTCTGTGGCCTCTGCCTCCTCTGGTCTCTCTCTGGCCTCTGCCTCCTCTGGTCTCTCTGCCTCCTCTGCCCTCTCTGGTCTCTCTGTGGCTTCTGGTCTCTCATCTGGACTCTCTGCCTCCTCTGGTCTCTCTGTGGCCTCTGCCTCCTCTGGTCTCTTTGTCTCCTCTTCCTCCTCTAGTCACTCTGTGGCCTCTGCCTCCTCTGGTCTTTCTGCCTCCTCTGCCTCCCCTGCTCTAACTGCCTCCTCTGGTCTCTCTGTGACCTCTGCCTCCTCTGGTCTCTCTGTGGCCTCTGCCTCTCTGATCTCTCTGTGGCTGCTGCCTCCCCTGGTCTCTCTGTGTCATCTGCCTTTTCTGTTCTCTCTGCCTCCTCTGCCTCCTCTGGTCTCTCTATGGCCTCTGCCTCCTCTGGACTCTCTGCCTCCTCTGGTCTCTCTGTGGCCTCTGCCTCCTCTGGTCTCTCTGCCTAATCTGCTCCTCTGGTCTCTCTGTGGCCTCTGCCTCCTCTGGTCTCTCTGGTCTCCTCTGCCTCCTCTGGTCTCTCTGCCTCCTCTGCCTCCTCTGGTCTGTCTGTGTCCTCTGCCTCCTCTCGTCTCTCTGTGGCCTCTGCCTCCTCTGGTCTCTCTGTCTCCTATGCCTCCACTGGTCTCTCAGTGGCCTTTGACTCCACTCGTCTCTCTGTGGCCTCTGCCTCCTCTGCTCTCTCTCTGGCCTCTGCCTCCACTAGTCTCTCTTACTTATCTTTCTCCTCTAGTCTCTCTGTCGCCTCTCCCTCCTCTGGTCTCTCTGTGGCCTCTGCCTCCTCTAATCTCTCTGCCTTCTCTGCCTCCTCTGTCTCTCTATGGCCTCTGCCTTCTCTGGACTCTCTCTGGCCTCTGCCTCCACTGGTCTCTCTGTGACTTATGCCTCCTCTGGTCTCTCTCTTGCCTCTGCCTCCTCTGCCTCCTCTGCTCTCTCTGTGGCCTCTGCCTCCTCTGGACTCTCTGCCTCCTCTGGTCTTTCTGTGGCCTCTGCTTCCTCTAGTCTCCCTGCCCTGTTGCCTCCTCTGAACTCTCTGTGGCCTCTGCCTCCTCTGGTCTCTCTGTCTCCTATTTGCCTCCACTGGTCTCTCAGTGGCCTTTGACTCCACTCGTCTCTCTGTGGCCTCTGCCTTCCTCTGTGCTCTCTCTCTGGCCTCTGCCTCCACTAGTCTCTCTGACTTATCTGTCTCCTCTAGTCTCTCTGTCGCCTCTGCCTCCTCTGGTCTCTCTGTGGACATATGCCTCCTCTGGTCTCTCTCTGGCCTCTGCCTCCTCTGGTCTCTCTGTGGCCTCTGCCTTCTCTGATATCTCTGTGGCCTCTGCCTCCTGGTCTCTCTGTGTCATCTGCCTTTTCTGTTCTCTCTGCCTCCTCTGCCTCCTCTGGTCTCTCTATGGCCTCTGCCTCCTCTGGACTCTCTGCCTCCTCTGGTCTTTCTGTGGCCTCTGCCTCCTCTGGTCTCTCTGCCTAATCTTCTTCCTCTGGTCTCTCTGTGGCCTCTGCCTCCTCTGGTCTCTCTCCTCTGCCTCCTCTGGTCTCTCTGTGTCCTCTGCCTCCTCTGGTCTCTCTGTGGCCTCTGCCTCTTCTGGTCTCTCTGTCTCCTATGCCTCCACTGGTCTCTCAGTGGCCTTTGCCTCCTCTCGTCTCTCTGTGGCCTCTGCCTCCTCTGCTCTCTCTCTCTGGCCTCTTCCTCCACTAGTCTCTCTGACTTATCTGTCTCCTCTAGTCTCTCTGTCGCCTCTGCCTCCTCTAATCTCTCTACCTTCTCTGCCTCCTCTGGTCTCTCTATGGCCTCTGCCTCCTCTGGACTCTCTGTGGCCTCTGCTTCCACTGGTCTCTCTGTGACTCTGCCTCCTCTAGCCTCTCTCTGGCCTCTGCCTCCTCTGGTCTCTCTGCCTCCTCTGCCCTCTCTGCTCTCTCTGTGGCTTCTGACTCATCTGGACTCTCTGCCTCCTCTGGTCTTTATGTGGCCTCTGCTTCCTATAGTCTCCCTGCCCCTGCCTCCTCTGAACTCTCGGTGGCCTCTGCCTCTCTGGTCTCTGCCCCATTGCCTCCTCTGGTTACTCTGTTGCCTATGCCTCCTCTGGTCTCTCTGCGGCCTCTGCCTCCTCTGGTCTCTGTGAACTTTGCCTCTCTGATCTCTCTGTGGCCTCTGCCTCCTCTGGTCTCTCTGTGGCCTCTGCCTCCTCTGGTCTCTCTGTGGCCTTCTCTGCCTCCTCTGCTCTCTGCCTCCTCTGGTCTCTCTGTGCCTCTCTGCCTCCTCTGGTCTCTCTGTGGCCTATGCCTCCTCTGGTCTCTCTGTGGCCTCTGCCTCTCTGGTCTCTCTCTCTGTCTTCTCTGCCTCTCTGGTCTCTCTGTGGCCTCTGCCTCCTCTGGTCTCTCTGTGGCCTCTGCCTCCACTAGTCTCTCTGACTCCTATCTGTCTCCTCTAGTCTCTCTGCTGGTCTCTCTGTCTCCTCTGCCTCCTCTGGTCTCTCTACATCCTCTGCCTCCTCTGGTCTCTCTGTGTCCTCTGCCTCCTCTCGTCTCTCTGTGGCCTCTGCCTCCTCTGGTCTCTCTGTCTCCTCTGCCTCCTCTGGTCTCTCTGTGGCCTCTGCCTCCTCTGGTCTCTCTGTGGCCTCTGCCTCCTCTGCTCTCTCTCTGGCCTCTGCCTCCACTAGTCTCTCTAACTTATCTTTCTCCTCTAGTCTCTCTGTCGCCTTTCCCTCCTCTGGTCTCTCTGTGGCCTCTGCCTCCTCTAATCTCTCTGCCTCTCTCTGCCTCCTCTGGTCTGTCTGTGTCCTCTGCCTCCTCTGGTCTCTCTGTGGCCTCTGCCTCCTCTGGTCTCTCTCTGTCTCCTATGCCTCCACTGGTCTCTCAGTGGCCTTTGCCTCCACTCGTCTCTCTGTGGCCTCTGCCTCCTCTGCTCTCTCTCTGGCCTCTGCCTCCACTGGTCTCTCTGACTCCTATCTGTCTCCTCTAGTCTCTCTGTCGCCTCTTCCTCCTCTGGTCTCTCTGTGGCATCTGCCTCCTCTAGTCTCTCTGTGCCTTCTCTGCCTCCTCTTGTCTCTCTGTGGCCTCTGCCTTTACTGGACTCTCTGTGGCCTCTGCCTCCACTGGTCTCTCTGTCCTCTGCCTCCTCTGGTCTCTCTCTGGCCTCTGCCTCCTCTGGTCTCTCTGCCTCCTCTGCCTCCTCTGGTCTCTCTGTGGCCTCTGCCTCCTCTGGATTCTCTGTGGCCTCTGCCTCCTCTGGTCTCTCTGTCTCCTCTGCCTCCTCTTCTCTCTGTGGCCTCTGCCTCCTCTGGTCTCTCTGTGGCCTCTGCCTTCTCTTGTCTCTCTATTCCTCTATCTCCTCTGGTCTCTCTGTCTTTCTGCCCCCTCTGAACTCTCGGTGGCCTCTTCCCCTATGGTCTAACTGTGGCCTCTGCCTCTTCTGCGCTATATATCTCCTCTGCCTCCTCTGGTCTCTCTGTGGCCTCTGCCTCCTCTGGCCTCTCTAGTCTCTCTGCCTCCACTCTCTATTGCCTCTGCCTCCTCTGGTCTGTCTGTGGCCTCTGCCTCTCTGGTCTCTCTGCCTCCTCTAGTCACTCTGTGGCCTCTGCCTCCTCTGGACTCTCTGCCTCCTCTGGTCTCTCTTTGGCATCTGCCTCCTTTGGTCTCTCTGCCTCCGCTGCTCTAACTGCCTCCTCTGGTCTCTCTGTGGCCTCTGCCTCCTCTGGTCTCTCTGTGGCATCTGCCTTTTTCTGGTCTCTCTGCCTCCTCTGCCTCCTCTGGTCTCTCTGTGGCCTCTGCCTCCTCTGGTCTCTTGTGGCCTCTGCCTCCTCTGGTCTCTCTTTGGCCTCTGCCTCCTCTAGCCTCTCTGTGGCCTCTGCCTCCTCTGGACTCTCTATTCCTCTGCCTCCTCTGGTCTCTCTGTGGCCTCTGTCTCCTTTGGTCTCTCTGCCTCCTCTGCATCCTCTCGTCTCTCTGCCTCCTCTTGGTCTCTCTGTCTTTCTGCCTCTTCTCTGAACTCTCGGTGGCCTCTTCCCCTCTGGTCTACTGTGGCCTCTTCCTCTTATGCTCTCTCTATCTCCTCTGCCTCCTCTCGTCTCTCTGTGGCCTCTGCCTCCTCTGGTCTCTCTGTGGCCTCTGCCTTCTCTTGACTCTCTGCCTCCTCTGACCCCTCTAGTCTCTCTGCCTCCACTGCTCTCTTTTTTGCCTCTGCCTCCTCTAGTCACTCTGTGGCCTCTGCCTCCTCTGGACTCTCTGCCTCCTCTGGTCTCTTTGTGGCCTCTGCCTCCTCTGGTCTCTCTGCCTCCGCTGCTCTAACTGCCTCCTCTGGTCTCTCTGTGGCCTCTGCCTCCTCTGGTCTCTCTGTGGCCTCTGCCTCCTCTGGTCTCTCTGTGGCCTCTGCCTCCTCTGGCCTCTCTGTGGCCTCTGCCTCCTCTGGACTCTCTGCCTCCTCTGGTCTTTTGTGGCCTCTGCCTCCTCTGGTCTCTCTGCCTCCTCTGCTCTCTCTGCTCTCTGCCTCCACTGGTCTCTCAATTGCCTCTGCCTCCTCTGGTCTCTTTGTCTCCTCTGCCTCCTCTAGTCACTCTGTGGCCCTCTGCCTCTTCTGGTCTCTCTGTGGCCTCTGCCTCCTCTGGACTCTCTGCCTCCTCTAGTCTTTCTGTGGCCTCTGCCTGCTCTAGACTCTCTGCCTCCTCTGCATCCTCTCGTCTCTCTGTCTCCTGGTCTCTCTGCCTCCTCTGCCTCCTCTGGTCTCTCTGTGGCCTCTGCCTCCTCTGGTCTCTCTGTGGCCTCTGTCTTCTCTTGTCTCTCTGCCTCCTCTGCCCCCTCTGGTCTCTCTGTTTCTACTGGTCTCTCTATTGCCTGTGCCTCCTCTGGTCTCTCTGTTGCCTCTGCCTCTCTGGTCTCTCTGCCTCCTCTGCTTCCTCTCGTCTCTCTGTGGCCTCTGCCTCCTCTGCTTTCTCTGTCTCCCCTGCCTCCACTGGTCTCTCTGTCTCCTCTGCCTCCTCTGCTCTTCTCTACCTCCACTGCCTCCTCTGGTCTGTCTGTGTCCTCTGCCTCCTCTGGTCTCTCTGTGGCCTCTGCCTCCTCTGGTCTCTCTGTCTCCTATGCCTCCACTGGTCTCTCAGTGGCCTTTGACTCCACTCGTCTCTCTGTGGCCTCTGTCTCCTCTGCTCTCTCTCTGGCCTCTACCTCCACTAGTCTCTCTGACTTATCTGTCTCCTCTAGACTCTCTGTCGCCTCTTCCTCCTCTCTGGTCTCTCTGCGGCCTCTGCCTCCTCTAGTCTCTCTGCCTTCTCTGCCTCCTCTGTCTCTCTGTGGCCTCTGCCTTTCTGGTCTCTCTCTGGCCTCTGCCTCCTCTGGTCTCTCTGCCTCCTCTGCCTCCTCTGGTCTCTCTGTGGCCTCTGCCTCCTCTGGACTCTCTGCCTCCTCTGGTCTCTCTCTGGTCTCTCTGCCTCCTCTGGTCTCTCTGTGGCCTCTGCCTCCTCTGTCTCTCTGCCTCCTCTATCTCCTCTGGGTCTCTCTGTCTTTCTGCCTCCTCTGAACTCTCGGTGGCCTCTTGCCTCCTCTGGTCTCTCTGTGGCCTTTGCCTCTTCTGCTCTCTATCTCCTCTGCCTCCTCTGGTCTCTCTGTGGCCTCTGCCTCCTCTGGTCTCTCTGTGGCCTCTGCCTTCTCTGGCCTCTCTGTCTCTCTGCCTCCACTGGTCTCTCTGTGCCTCTGCCTCCTCTGGTCTGTCTGTGGCCTCTGCCTCCTCTGGTCTCTTTGTCTCCTCTGCCTCCTCTAGTCACTCTGTGGCCCTCCTCTGGACTCTCTGCCTCCTCTGGTCTCTCTGTGGCCTCTGCCTCCTCTGGTCTCTCTGCCTCCGCTGCTCTAACTGCCTCCTCTGGTCTCTCTGTGGCCTCTGCCTCCTCTGGTCTCTCTGTGGCCATCTGCCTCCTCTGGTCTCTCTGCCTCCTCTGCCTCCTCTGGTCTCTCTGCGGCCTGTGCCTCCTCTGGTCTCTCTGTGGCTTCTGCCTCCTCTGGTCTCTCTGTGGCCTCTGCCTCCTCTAGCCTCTCTGTGGCCTCTGCCTCCTGTGGACTCTCTCTATTCCTATCTCCTCTGGTCTCTCTGTGGCCTCTGTCTCCTTTGGTCTCTCTGCCTCCTCTGCATCCTCTCGTCTCTCTGCCTCCTCTGGGCTCTCTGTCTTTCTGCCTCAACTGAACTCTCGGTGGCCTCTTCCCCTCTGGTCTAACTGTGGCCTCTTCCTCTTCTGCTCTCTCTATCTCCTCTGCCTCCTCTGGTCTCTCTGTGGCCTCTGCCTCCTCTGGTCTCTCTGTGGCCTCTGCCTTCTCTTGACTCTCTGCCTCCTCTGCCTCCTCTAGTCTCTCTGCCTCCACTGCTCTCTTTTTGCCTCTGCCTCTCTAGTCACTCTGTGGCCTCTGCCTCCTCTTGACTCTCTGCCTCCTCTGGTCTCTCTGTGGCCTCTGCCTCCTCTGGTCTGTCTGCCTCCGCTGCTCTAACTGCCTCCTCTGGTCTCTGTGTGGCCTCTGCCTCCTCTGGTCTTTCTGTGGCCTCTGCCTCCTCTGGTCTCTCTGTGGCCTCTGCCTCCTCTGGCCTCTCTGTGGCCTCTGCCTCCTCTGGACTCTCTGCCTCCTCTGGTCTCTTTGTGGCCTCTGCCTTCTCTGGTCTCTCTGCCTCCTCTGCTCCCTCTGCTCTGTGCCTCCACTGGTCTCTCTGTGGCCTCTGCCTCCTCTGGTCTCTCTGTGGCCTCTGCCTCCTCTGGTCTCTTTGTCTCCTCTGCCTCCTCTAGTCTCTCTGTGCCTCTGCCTCCTTTGGTCTCTCTGTCTCCTCTGCCTCCTCTCCTCTCTGCCTCGTCTGGTCTCTCTGCCTCCTCTGCTTCCCTCGTCTCTCTGTGGCCTCTGCCTCTGCTCTCTCTGTCTCCCCTGCCTCTACTGGTCTCTCTGCCTTCTCTGCCTCCTCTGCTCTCTCTGCCTCCATTGGTCTCTCTGTGGCCTCTGCCTCTTGTGGTCTCTCTGTGGCCTCTGCCTTCCTCTGGTCTCTCTGTGGCTCTGCCTCTCTGGTCTCTCTGTGGCATCTGCCTTTCTTGTCTCTCTGCCTCTTCTGGTCTCTCTGTGGCCTCTGCCTCCTCTGGTCTCTCTGTGGCCTCTGCCTCCTCTGGATTCTCTGTCTCCTCTGGTCTTTGTGTGGCCTCTGTCTCCTCTAGTCTCTCTACCTCCCCTGCTTCCTCTCGTCTCTCTGTGTCCTCTGCCTCCACTGGTCTCTCTGTGGCCTCTGCCTCCTCTGGTCTCTCTGTCTCCTCTGCCTCCTCTGGTCTCTCTGTGGCCTCTGCCTCCTTTGGTCTCTCTGCCTCTCTCTTCCTCCTCTTCTTTAACTTCCTCCTCTGGTCTCTCTGTCTCTCTGCCTCATCTGGTCTCTCTGTGGCCTCTGCCTCCTCTGGTCTCTTTTTGTCTCCTCTGCCTCCTCTAGTCTCTGTGTGGCCTCTGCCTCCTCTGGTCTCTCTGCCTTCTCTTCCTCCTCTTCTCTTCTTCCTCCTCTGGTCTCTCTGTCTCTCTCTGCCTCATCTGGTCTCTCTGTTGCTCTCTGCCTCCTCTGGTCTCTCTGTGGCCTATGCCTCCTCTGGTCTCTCTGTCTCTCTGCCTCATCTGGTCTCTCTGTGGCCTCTGCATCCTCTGGTCTCTCTGAAGCCTCTGCCTTCTCTGCTCTCTCTGTGGCTGCTGCCTCCTCTGGTCTCTCTGTGGCCTCTGCCTTTTCTGGTCTCTCTGCCTCCTCTGCCTCTTCTGGTCTGTCTGTGACCTCTGCCTCCTCTGGTCTCTCTATAGCCTCTGTCTCCTCTGGATTCTCTTTGGCCTCTGCCTCCTCTGGTCTCTCTGTCTTCTCTGCCTCCTCTTTTATCTCTGTGGCCTCTGCCTCCTCTGGTCTCTCTGTGGCCTCTGCCTCCTCTTGTCTCTCTATTCCTATATCTCCTCTGGTCTCTCTGTCTTTCTGCCTCCTCTGAACTCTCGGTGGCCTCTTCCTCCTCTGCTCTCTGTGGCCTCTGCCTCCTCTGGTCTCTCTCTGGCCTCTGCCTTCTCTTGTCTCTCTGCCTCCTCTGCCCCTCTGGTCTCTCTGCCTCCACTGGTCTCTCTATTGCCTCTGCCTCCTCTGGTCTCTCTGTGGCCTCTGCCTCCTCTGGTCTCTTTGTCTCCTCTGCCTCCTCTAGTCACGCTGTGGCCTCTGCCTCCTCTGGTCTTTCTGCCTCCTCTGCCTCCCCTGCTCTAACTGCCTCCTCTGGTCTCTCTGTGACCTCTGCCTCCTCTGGTCTGTCTGTGGCCTCTGCCTCCTCTGGACTCTCTGTCTCCGCTGCTCTAACTGTCTCCTCTGGTCTCTCTGTCTTTCTGCCTCCTCTGAACTCTCTGTGGCCTCTGCCTCCTCTGGGCCTCTGCTTCCTCTGGTCTCTCTGTGGCCTCTGCCTCCTCTAGTCTCTATGTGGCATCTGCCTTCTCTGGTCTCTCTGCCTCCTCTGCATCCTCTCGTCTCTCTGCCTCCTCTGGTCTCTCTGTCTTTCTGCCTCCTCTGAACTCTCGATGGCCTCTGCCCCTCTGCTCTCACTGTGGCCTCTGCCTCCTCTGGTCTCTCTCTGGCCTCTGCCTTCTCTTGTCTCTCTGCCTCCTCTGCCCCATCTGGTCTCTCTGCCTCCACTGGTCTCTCTATTGCCTCTGCCTCCTCTGGTCTCTCTTTTGCCTCTGCCTCCTCTGGTCTCTTTGTCTCCTCTTCCTCCTATAGTCACGCTATGGCCTCTGCCTCCTCTGGTCTTTCTGCCTCCTCTGCCTCCCCTGCTCTAACTGCCTCCTCTGGTCTCTCTGTGACCTCTGCCTCCTCTGGTCTCTCTGTGGCCTCTGCCTTCTCTGATCTCTCTGTGGCTGCTGCCTCCTGGTCTCTCTGTGTCATCTGCCTTTTCTGTTCTCTCTGCCTCCTCTGCCTCCTCTGGTCTCTCTGGCCTCTGCCTCCTCTGGACTCTCTGCCTCCTCTGGTCTTTCTGTGGCCTCTGCCTCCTCTGGTCTCTATGCCTAATCTGCTTCCTCTGGTCTCTCTGTGGCCTCTGCCTCCTCTGGTCTCTCGGTCTCCTCTGCCTCCTCTGGTCTCTCTACCTCCTCTGCCTCCTCTGGTCTGTCTGTGTCCTCTGCCTCCTCTCATCTCTCTGTGGCCTCTGCCTCCTCTGGTCTCTCTGTCTCCTATGCCTCCACTGGTCTCTCAGTGGCCTTTGACTCCACTCGTCTCTCTGTGGCCTCTGCCTCCTCTGCTCTCTCTCTGGCCTCTGCCTCCACTAGTCTCTCTGACTTATCTTTCTCCTCTAGTCTCTCTGTCGCCTCTCCCTCCTCTGGTCTCTGTGGCCTCTGCCTCCTCTAATCTCTCTGCCTTCTCTGCCTCCTCTAGTCTCTCTATGGCCTCTGCCTTTACTGGACTCTCTGTGGCCTCTGCCTCCACTGGTCTCTCTGTGACTTATGCCTCCTCTGGTCTCTCTCTTGCCTCTGCCTCCTCTGCCCTCTCTGCTCTCTCTGTGGCCTCTGACTCCTCTGGACTCTCTGCCTCCTCTGGTCTTTCTGTGGCCTCTGCTTCCTCTAGTCTCCTGCCCTGTTGCCTCCTCTGAACTCTCTGTGGCCTCTGCCTCCTCTGGTCTCTCTGTCTCCTATGCCTCCACTGGTCTCTCAGTGGCCTTTGACTCCACTCGTCGCCTCTGCCTTCTGTGCTCTCTCTCTGGCCTCTGCCTCCACTAGTCTCTCTGACTTATCTGTCTCCTCTAGTCTCTCTATCGCCTCTGCCTCCACTGGTCTCTCTGTGACATATGCCTCCTCTGGTCTCTCTCTGGCCTCTGCCTCCTCTGGTCTCTCTGTGGCCTCTGCCTTCTCTGATATCTCTGTGGCCGCTGCCTCCCCTGGTCTCTCTGTGTCATCTGCCTTTTCTGTTCTCTCTGCCTCCTCTGCCTCCTCTGGTCTATCTATGGCCTCTGCCTCCTCTGGACTCTCTGCCTCCTCTGGTCTTTCTGTGGCCTCTGCCTCCTCTGGTCTCTCTGCCTAATCTTCTTCCTCTGGTCTCTCTGTGGCCTCTGCCTCCTCTGGTCTCTCTACCTCCTCTGCCTCCTCTGGTCTGTCTGTGTCCTCTGCCTCCTCTGGTCTCTCTGTGGCCTCTGCCTCTTCTGGTCTCTCTGTCTCCTATGCCTCCACTGGTCTCTCAGTGGCCTTTGACTCCACTCGTCTCTCTGTGGCCTCTGCCTCCTCTGCTCTCTCTCTCTGGCCTCTTCCTCCACTAGTCTCTCTGACTTATCTGTCTCCTCTAGTCTCTCTGTCGCCTCTGCCTCCTCTAATCTCTCTACCTTCTCTGCCTCCTCTGGTCTCTCTATGGCCTCTGCCTTTACTGGACTCTCTGTGGCCTCTGCTTCCACTGGTCTCTCTGTGACTTATGCCTCCTCTAGTCTCTCTCTGGCCTCTGCCTCCTCTGGTCTCTCTGCCTCCTCTGCCCTCTCTGCTCTCTCTGTGGCTTCTGACTCATCTGGACTCTCTGCCTCCTCTGGTCTTTATGTGGCCTCTGCTTCCTATAGTCTCCCTGCCCCGTTGCCTCCTCTGAACTCTCGGTGGCCTCTGCCGTCTCTCGTCTCTCTGCCCCATTGCCTCCTCTGGTTACTCTGTTGCCTATGCCTCCTCTGGTCTCTCTACGGCCTCTGCCTCCTCTGGTCTCTCTGTGAACTTTGCCTCGTCTGATCTCTCTGTGGCCTCTGCCTCCTCTCGTCTCTCTGTGTCGCCTGCCTCCACTGGTCTCTCTGCCTTCTCTGCCTCCTCTGCTCTCTCTACCTCCACTGGTCTCTCTGTGAACTCTGCCTCCTCTGGTCTCTCTGTGGCCTATGCCTCCTCTGGATTCTCTGTGGCCTCTGCCTCCTCTGGTCTCTCTGTCTTCTATGCCTCCACTCGTCTCTCTGTGGCCTCTGCCTCCTCTGCTCTCTCTCTGGCCTCTACCTCCACTAGTCTCTCTGACTTATCTGTCTCCTCTAGTCTCTCTGTCGCCTCTTCCTCCTCTGGTCTCTCTGTGGCGTCTGCCTCCTCTGGTCTCTCTGTCTCCTCTGCCTCCTCTGGTCTCTCTACATCCTCTGCCTCCTCTGGTCTGTCTGTGTCCTCTGCCTCCTCTCGTCTCTCTGTGGCCTCTGCCTCCTCTGGTCTCTCTGTCTCCTATGCCTCCACTGGTCTCTCAGTGGCCTTTGACTCCACTCGTCTCTCTGTGGCCTCTGCCTCCTCTGCTCTCTCTCTGGCCTCTGCCTCCACTAGTCTCTCTAACTTATCTTTCTCCTCTAGTCTCTCTGTCGCCTTTCCCTCCTCTGGTCTCTCTGTGGCCTCTGCCTCCTCTAATCTCTCTGCCTTCTCTGCCTCCTCTGGTCTGTCTGTGTCCTATGCCTCCTCTCGTCTCTCTGTGGCCTCTGCCTCCTCTGGTCTCTCTGTCTCCTATGCCTCCACTGGTCTCTCAGTGGCCTTTGACTCCACTCGTCTCTCTGTGGCCTCTGCCTCCTCTGCTCTCTCTGGCCTCTGCCTCCACTAGTCTCTCTGACTTATCTGTCTCCTCTAGTCTCTCTGTCGCCTCTTCCTCCTCTGGTCTCTTTGGCATCTGCCTCCTCTAGTCTCTATGCCTTCTCTGCCTCCTCTTGTCTCTCTGTGGCCTCTGCCTTTACTGGACTCTCTGTGGCCTCTGCCTCCACTGGTCTCTCTGTCACTTATGCCTCCTCTGGTCTCTCTCTGGCCTCTGCCTCCTCTGGTCTCTCTGCCTCCTCTGCATCCTCTGGTCTCTCTGTGGCCTATGCCTCCTCTGGATTCTCTGTGGCCTCTGCCTCCTCTGGTCTCTCTGTCTCCTCTGCCCCCTCTTTTATCTCTGTAGCCTCTGCCTCCTCTGGTCTCTCTGTGGCCTCTGCCTTCTCTTGTCTCTCTATTCCTCTATCTCCTCTGGTCTCTCTGTCTTTCTGCCCCCTCTGAACTCTCGGTGGCCTCTTCCCCCTATGGTCTAACTGTGGCCTCTGCCTCCTCTGCTCTCTCTCTCTCCCCTGCCTCCACTGGTCTCTCTGCTCTCTCTACCTCCACTGGTCTCTCTGTGACCTCTGCAATCCTCTAGTCTCTCTGTGGCCTATGCCTCCTCTGGATTCTCTCATGGCCTCTGCCTCCTCTAGACTCTCTGCCTCCCCTGCTTTCTCTCGTCTCTCTGTCTCGTCTGCCTCCTCTGGTCTCTCTGCCTCCTCTGCCTCCTCTGGATTCTCTGTGGCCTCTGCCTCCTCTGGTCTCTCTGTGGCCTCTGTCTTCTCTTGTCTCTCTGCCTCCTCTGCCCCTCTGGTCTCTCTGTCTCTACTGGTCTCTCTATTGCCTGTGCCTCCTCTGGTCTCTCTGTGGCCTCTGCCTCCTCTGCTCTCTCTGTCTCCCCTGCCTCCACTGGTCTCTCTGCCTTCTCTGCCTCCTCTGCTCTCTCTACCTCCACTGGTCTCTCTGTGACCTCTGCAATCCTCTGGTCTCTCTGTGGCCTATGCCTCCTCTGGTCTCTCTGCGGCCTCTGCCTCCTCTGGTCTCTCTGTGAACTCTGCCTCCTCTGGTCTCTGTGTGGCCTCTGCCTCCACTGGTCTCTCTGTCTCCTCTGCCTCCTTTCGTCTCTTTGTGGCCTCTGCATCTTCTGGTCTCTCTGTGGCCTCTGCCTCCTCTTGTCTCTCTATTCCTCTGCCTCCTCTGGTCTCTCTGTGGCCTCTGCATCTTCTGGTCTCTCTGTGGCCTTTGCCTCCTCTTGTCTCTCTGTCTTTTTGCCTCCTCTGAACTCTTGGTGGCCTCTGCCTTCTCTGGTCTCTCTGCCTCCTCTGCCTCCATAAAGTGTAAACCGAAATAACAGAACTGAGAACAAAATTACAAGTTAGAAAACCAGGCAGTTTTCTGACTCTTCTTTCTGACTCACTCTTGTTTCTGTGAATTATTGATGTGTTTTTAGTTTTATTAACCCTTTAAACCCGAGGCCTATTTTCAAGAACACTGCTCAAAAATCCATACCCATAAAGTAAAGACTATATTTCAGCAACAATAAGGTGTATTTGAATAATTTTGTCATTTTAAAGGGAACTTTGTGGAGATTTGTCAAAAGTGTTATCATATTAATATGTGTTACTAGTAAAGAGAAAATGAAGATGGCACACAGCTAAATTATTTTTTTAGTTTTTAGTTTTCGTTTCTTTGGAATGCTGCTGTTGCAACTTTTTACTTCATAACATGTAAATAAAACATGTTTAACATTATCCTGCAAAGTTTTAAACCGATAATGTGGAGCAGAATAAAACTCAAGAGGTTTTAGTACAGACAGATTAGTCTGTTCCATTTCAGTTTAGTCATGTAAATACT
>JALDNG010003887.1:0-26058 GCA_024349245.1 Neodontobutis hainanensis
TCAAGTCAAATTTACTTTTTGAAAGATCCATAACTGTTAATTTAAAACTCAAAATGACTTTATTATTCCCTGTAACAGGTCGTTAACGTAATGTATAAATGCACAGCGCACTGAACATGTCACTGAGCACTTTAAAGATACACTTAGCACTTTTAAAGAACACATCACTTTATACAAAATCAAAGTTGCACTTAAATAAAGACATCGCACATGATTGTATAAATAAGAGAAGAAACAATTAGAACTTGTATCGAGAAAAGTGAGTGTGTTTTAAATGTGCTTTTAATATGTCCAGGTTTCTGGCCAAAAAAAGACCCCAGAGAAACAAAAACACACTAAAAAGGTTCCGGGTCAGACCAAGGCAGGGGAATGTGAGGGAAAACAAAGTGGGTTGTTGAATGGTTTAGGGGTTTCAGTGAGTACAAGTCTTTGGTTTTTAGGGTTTGTAAATCGTATTGGTTTTTAAATATGGGTTATGTTTTTGGCTTATTTCAAAGAGAATTCTAACATAGTTATTGTTAATAACTTTTTAAAAAGTGTTAATGTTTTTACCCAGTTATTTAAGCGGATGTTATAAACATTTTTGTTCTGCTGCTGGAGAGGACTGAACTCCACCAGCCTCCATTGCACTTTTTGCACATTGTGCACTTTGATATTTATTATAGCTTCTGTTTTCTGCTCATTATTACTTTTAATTCACAAACGCGTCCAGCCACTTCCCAGTCAGCCTACGTAACAATCCCCTTTAAACTTTATTTAATGGAAATTCGGTTGTTAGGGCTCTTCAAATGAGTTAAGGCAGAATTCTTCATCTTCCACAGACTGACTAATGGTAGAGTCTTATGGCAGTCAGAAAGAAGGAATACTTGTGTTGTTCTGTCCTGCAGCTCACTGATCTCAGACGTCCACTTGCTGCTCTCTCTTTCCTCAGACTGTGGCCCTGAACTAAAATGAGTTGGACATCCCTCCAACTCAGTTACATGAGCCTCGTTTCCACTGGAGCAGTATGGGGCAGGTCGGGTCAAAGGTATCTGACCCACCAGATGCACTTAGTCTTTAGAAGAGCGGCTAGTTTCCTTGTTTGATGTAAATCATCAAAAATAATGTAATAAATTGTTATTTATGATTTTTAGGCTCTGTAGGTGGTGTGTGGTTAAAAGTAACACACTGTTAAAGAAGAAAATTAGAGATCAGAGATTATTATAGTAATTATTTAATTATTCAAACATATTTACAAACATAAACATATGTACAAAATAATTTATAAACAACTTATTAAAATGAATGAATGAATAAATGAATGAATAAATGAACGAATGAATAATTGAATCAATGAATAAATTAATGAACAAATGAATTAATGAATAAATGAATAAATGAATGAATAAATTCATGAAATAATAAATGTATGAATGAATGAATAAATGAATAAATGGATGAATAAATGAATGAATTAATAAATGAATGAATTGATGAATAAATGAATAAATTAACAAATCAAGGAATAAATGAATGAATAAATGGATCAATAAAAAAATAATAAATAAATGGATGAATTAATGAATGAATGAATGACATTAATATTTGATTCTATTCATTCTGGTGGCTCCTGGTCAACATGCTGCCTCTGATACACCTCCTGTTCCAATAAAAGACAGGCTAGTTATGCAAGTTATAAGTGAATTTTCAACAAAACAAGTTGGATCTTTAAAACTCTATCCTCTCTATTATATGTCCCTGAAGTACACGTTTGAGACTGACTGAGGACTACACTCAGGGCTTAAAACAAGTCCCTTGTTATTTTTGTGACCTTTTAAACCACAATACAACATAATAATAATAAAAACATTTGACTTGTAGATGTGATGTGTGCTTTTGTACTTACATTCCTGCTCTCCTCTTGGGCCTGTATAATGGCGGCCACAATAAGGTTCACCAAAACAAACTGGACCATTATAACAAAGGTGATAAGGCACAGTGGGGCAGCCCAGGACAGGTAGGTTGAACAGTTTACATCATCCAGTCGGCACTCCTCAAAGTATCCTTTAACAAATCAATGAAAAACGTAGATATCAAAAATCACGGTAGAATTAAAAATATTTTCCAGCAAAGTCAGGTCTGATGCATACTTGAGGAAGTGTGAATAAAAGGCTCAATGGAGTCTGATTGAGAGCGTTACTGCAGCATTGGGGCATCCTTCACACATGTACCACTCGGAGGGACAGGGCCATACATTTCTTGGCACGTGGTATACCATGACATCATTGCACTTCAAGCTGTTTTAGCAGTGTTTATGTTGTTGAACTGATAACTTTGATTAGAAAACTTACACAACTGCAAACTATTGTGGAACGTTACTTACTTACGTTTACATTTATTCATTTAGCTGATGCTTTTATTCAAAGCGACTTACATTAAGCTTCAATTCACCAGTGTTACAGCCTGAACACCACTGGAATCAAGGACTGTCTTGCCCAAGGACACATCGACAGTATGAACTGTGAGGAGAGCGGGAATCGAACCACCAGGGACAAGCGCTCTACCACTGAGCCACTGAGCCCCACTTATTTTCTAAAAACATCCACTTGCTCGGGTGGGTTTTCTTTGGGTACTCACCAAAGCCCCATTAACATCAAAAACATGCTGGATGCCCCCTGGTGGAGAATGCCGATAAGAAATTTCCCCACAGGAATAACTGCTATAAATGTTTACAGCTGCACTATGTACATTGATGGAGCAATAACAGTCGTTAGGAATACATGTTTTAGAGCCAGTGCACAGGCAAAGCTATAATTGTGTGCTAGAATTTTTATTTGTGTTGTGGTTCTGGGCTTGTTCTTGAGTTTGTCTACCATCAAAATGCCGCTCCAGTTGTCTCCTGTGCACAGTATGTAGAGCGTCAGGAGGGCACTGCCAAAGTTTTGAAAGTGGCAGTAGAGACTCAAGCCAACACATGGATACTCTGGAGTACACTCTAGTCACGAGAAAGATCGATATAACAATCAATATATGATAATAATATAAACAATATACACATTATCAGGCATGAAAACGGGTCAGGGGTGAAAAAGGTGAGAAAGATATTACCCCTCTAGGGGTCCGGGGCATGCTCCCTGGAAGAAAAATTTAAATATTCCCTATTTTAAAGCATCAATCTGATGCATTTAGAGATGCATTTTTTGCCAACCTGGGGAGAGGCATTAAAACATAACTTCATCCATGACTTAAAAATATTATGGCCTTCTTACTAAGTATTATGCAAGCCATTTCATGCCAGCCTGTCACTGGGTCTAAAATGTCCAGTATATATGAGGCACAATGTGGTATAAGGGCAACACAAATGGCTGAATGCATAAACCCCACAAGAGATGGTAGACATGCTATAGCTTAACTTCTCTTCCATCATGATTGGAACAATGACAGACAATACAATGTTACGCAATTCAGATTTTAACACATTTTATTGGCAAAGATAACAATTTACATTATAGTTCGTGACGTAATACTCTTAGAAGCAGATCTCATTTTTTCTTCTTTGCCTGGACCACCAGTGTCTCCATGGCCCGCTGCTGTTTTGCCAAATGTCTCAGCCTTGCCTTTTTCTCCTCTTCAGCAGTCTGTTTCTTGACACTTCACTTTACCTTCAGCCTTGTCAGTCCCCTCACCATAAAATCATCAACAGTACACGTCCTGGAAAAACGAGTTGTAGATATTTAAGAAAAAGCACTAACATTAACAGTGTTTCTTTTTTGTGATTTACCGTCAGCTATAAAAGCTAGCAGGTAACTTTAGTAACAATATCATGCTAATGTTAGACTTACGTTAACGGTAGCGTTAGCTAACATTAAGAATTTGCCACGAGCTTTACGTTAGCTGGCTAACGTTGCGTTATCTCCTGCTGTGTTTAATGACTCAATTCATCAAGTTGGAGCTAACGTTAGCTAGCTTATGTCAACAGAGCTCCTAGGTAACTAATAGATATACCAGAAAATATTAAAAGAAACCATCACTCACCAAATTCAGTCAGGTAAAAGCTCAGAGGACAGATGTGCTTCTTCAGCTTCTGATAGTGGTCCGCACTCCTTGGTGTGCACGCTCTGGTAAGCACGAACCTGGCTGGCACGCGCGAATGCAATCTGCTTGTAAACCAATCAGGTAATGGTACTCCCCTACCTTCCCAGAGAAACAAACTGGTGAAGCAAGGCCATTCGCTATTTCCATGCACTCGCGGTCCCTTCTGGCACGCGCACCTGTTCTCCGGTACTACCCCTACCCCTACCCCGAAACATTTTCTCATCGAATCTATACGATTCACGAGGTCACCTATTTTGGTTTCAAAGCGGCAAATTTCGCGAAAGGTGAGCGATTTTCATGTCTGATTATATTAACAATGTTTTAAATACATACGACAAACACAATATGTTTATAATAATATATGTACTGTGCTTGTGTTTATGACTGACCAAGTTTCCCAAACAGCTCCACTGTCAACACAGCATACATGAAGAAAAAGAAGGCGAAAAGCAGGCACAGATTTCCAACCTGGAGGAAAAATGACACTTAACAACCTTCCTCCTGCTCTCTGTTCATGTTTGTTTTTTTATTGTTGCGGGTTAGTTTAGTAAATATTTAAAGTTAGGTAATTTAATTTACAGATTGTTAGACCAGCCTGGTGTTTGTCTACTAAGTTTATTTTCTTTAAAAGTCTAAATCCCAAAATAACACTAAAATGGTTTACAATGTGGAGTTATTAGGAAGGATGTTGCATTTCTGTTGCATGTGTTGCCTTTGGTGGGTGGAGGTTTATCGCTCTATGGTGGTGCCCTTACTCAAGGTCCTTATAAGGGGTTTCAGGAGAGGCTTGGGCTGAGCGCACATGCACAGACAGAGAGAGAGACTGGAGAAAACGCCGTTTTAATTGAATGTTAGGTATGTTTAATGAGTTTGGAGAAATCTAGAACAGTTCCTCTGAGCGCTGCAGCAGTCTTAGCCCCGCCCCTAATGCGCTCCTCGATTGAGACGCAGGATGACACCTACTGCGTTAATGCGAGATAAAATGATTGATGTTTATGCGTTAACGTGATATTAAAGCATTTACTTTCCCAACCCTAGTTTGAACACATTTTTACAACATGAATATTTCTTAAAGTGCAACTAAACCCCTGGTCAGAACCGAATTCCGCCCACTGGCAATATTTGAAAAATGCTGGAAAAGTGGGCGGAGACAGATGCGATTGATTGACAGCTCAGATGTGAGAAGTGCAAAGATGTAGAGTGACTGGAGTGACGCAAGTAGCTGCGACAGAGCGGTCATTTGAAGTGGAGGACTTTTCTCCCCTCCTTCACCCGAAGAGGAGGAGGGTGAATTGTCATTACAGACAGGGCCAGAGCCTTATCAGTTTGAGCCGCTGGCTCAAGTCGCGGGCCCAGATACCGGCAATGCTATCGAAGCAGCAGCGCAAGAGAGAATGGGGCCAGTGTCGGAGTGGTAAAAATTAGCATTATGGCTAATTTAGGCTAATGCTCAGCAAAGGCTAACGAACTTTTAAAATTGCAAACATATGCATTTAGTTTGATTTTGGCATGTAGTGTTAATAATTAAGCAAAAAAATATTTGAAATCTAGTTAGAAATGATTGTCTCAACAGGTGCACCTGTGGGCACTGCAGCTCACTGTCCCCGGGAGAGAATGTCTGTTGTAGGGAGATACCCAAGGTATAGCTATGAAAAATCACAAGACCCAGATTGTTCAGTACACTTAATTTATTTACTAAGTAATCAACACAAAACCCACAATCCTCGCATATCAAATAATAAATAAATCATCCTAACAAAGTAGTAAAAGTAAGCATTCTCATATTATAGGTAATGCATAGGTGTCACCAGATTGGTGGAGTAGACTGCATAACAGCCCATCCAGGCTTTGAGCCAGTAGCTCTAAACCCCTATGTATTACAAGCTGTATATGGCACTTATCTCCAGTTATTTGGTGAAATGGAAGATACACTTACAAACATGTTAGTTCCAGTATGAAAAGATCAATATTATTATAAATCATTTTATTTTTTTTTACCCTCCACTTCAACATACACGCACCTCCTCTGCTTATCGCAATGTCGTGAGGTGGTGCTGGGGTACCTTGGCCAACACGTAAGAGTGGTCATACCTTCCTGCGCTGTGACCAGGGTCAGGGAAGAGTTTCCTGAAGGACCATACAGAGGTTTTCTTCCCCCACTGGATTTTTGAATATGTTTTTTTTATAAATAAAATAAAAATAAAATAAAGGACTTCTAAAGAAGCATTTATAATTGGACTTACACACTACACAATTCTGTAAATCAGCTATAAAACTCAAAGTAAACATGTAACAATACACACACACACACACACACACACACAACACAACACACACACACACACATATATATACATACACACACACCAAAACCCTTTCCCATATGCCAAGGGTAAAAGAAGTGTCTAATGTTCTTTTTTTGCTCCCTCATGAACTTCTGTACACCTGAATGTCGGTTGGTCACCAAGGACTGGACCACGACACCTCTTTGCTCAAGAAGAGACAGGCTTCTTACAAATCCTTCCTTCTCTATTCGTTGGCTGTTTCCGACTTTATTGCTCTGCAAACTCAAAAATACTTTAGAGCAATGCGCAGTATATAGTTTTTCACATAACAAAATACTTCATTGTGTAGTACCTGGACTAGTTGGATGTCTATGACCACATTGGCTTTGAGATCCATCATTGTATAGCTGCCATATTTTGCTGAATGTCCTACAATTGTTATTTGCACTTTAGTCAACAAAGCCCGGTAGCAGCAGCAGCAGCTGCTGTATGTATGTATGTACATAAAAAAGTTATTTATTACCGGGTGAATCAGCTCATGTCCCCACCAAGAGTCACAGCCCCAGCAACAATGGTGTTTTCAATTAGGATATCCTGCTCAATCTTCCACTGCCAGTTTATTGTGGGAATAAGGAGTCTGGCCTGATGCTTGTGGAAGCACTGCTCAGAGATTCCCTTGATTTTGAAAGCATCTAAGAACTAAAGAAAAAACAGACATCTTCATAAAATGACTTGGTGTGCAAACATAAGGGCACCATATATTATCTCTCACCTTTGATGTCTGGCAAAATGATGAGCCAGTGAACAGAACAGCTGCACAAAGCTGTAGGTTTCCCGCTGGTATATTGTTTACCGTTGGCTGGCTCGACCAGTCCCTGGAATACTTGCAGTGAGCACCGTACTGTTTGACTTGGAGAAGTATCCCAGTGGTTGTTTGTGAAACAGCACAACTCCAGCTGCAGACAGGGCATTTTCTAAAAGCTCCAGCAATTTATCTTCATAAACTATGTACTTAGTAAGTTTGTGTGGTAACACTTCATTGAAGACGCTATGTAAAAGTAAAGAAAATAAAAAGTTTTTAGAAACAGTCAAATATAACTGAAAAACCTAATGAGACTAAACAGATTACCTGGTACAGTCCATAGTGCTCTCACTTCCATCTGGATAGTGCCTTGAGTCATCAGTGGACATGTCACATCTTTTCCTCTTTATTGGTGTAGAGGTTGCCCTGGGACACTCTGTGAAAGACTCCATCAGTGTGTCTGTGGCACACCACACACTCCTGTTAGGCATTCTGGCCTGGGTGGCTGTGCAAATTATAATAAATTTGTTATCAATAAGCATTAAAAGTGCAAAACAACATTAAATCATCTTGACTATATGATAGTACAGTACAATACAATAGTATTCAAACTCACATTTGCTTCTTCTGATAGGCTTCACCTTAGTCTGCACACCTGCAGATCTGGAGCTGACTGGTTCTGTCTGGCACCCAATTTCTCTGGTCATCTAAAATTAGTCCTAAATTCAATCATTTCAGATATTTTACAATGCAATAAATAAATATTAGTGACACAAATGTTCTCACAAAGCGAAGAATCTCAAATAAGACATAGCCAAACACAAACAGTCACATATAGCCTCGTGGAGCAGCAATATGCAGTTTACAACAATAGTGCGCATTTTTGCTGCTTTTAATTAAATGAGCAAGCTTTACACAACACGCACAAGTCCAACACTGCTATCCAAGACAGCGTAAAAATGCCCTCTGTTAGAACACACGAGTCAAGAGACGTATGTTTGGCCAAGTCCAAAGTCACAAAAATAAAGCTTCTTTAGTGCTGCATCACTGATACACGTACAGCAAAGTATGAGAAAAGACTAACGTAATATTGAGTAATAACATAGTAATGCTAGATATATGTGTGTGCTGAGAAACAAGGGAGTATCTACACTAGTCTGCGACAGACCCGTTAGCGCCACGGTATCAGGAGTAGCTGTAGCTAACGTTTAGCATACTGTATCTAACTAGCAATATGACAAACTGATGAATTAATTTTAGTTTAATAGGATAAATATATATATAAATATATGCTCACTTACCTGAAGACACTGCTGCAGTGGTGGAGTCCGTGCAAGAGGAGCAGCGTTTGGCACTGCAGTGCTTTTTAGCGTGAGCATTTTGGAGAAGCCCATTTCCACCTCCATTGCGTTAGAGAAGCAATCCCGTGTAAAATGCAGGTTGCACACTCCAGCTCTCAGCGGTAACTCTCGGTCTCCCAGGCCAAGTGCATGTAACCACTTATTCCTAATTTCTAAGTCTGCAGGAAAGCTATGCAGTCCAACAGTGCTGTTGTAACCAGCAACACTACACCTACGCCTCATTCTAACAACCACACTAAATACAGCTCTAATGCAAAAAAAAATCTATGCTAACCTAAAGCTATCCTAACTGATGCAATACTGTGCCACTAACTAACTATGCTTATAACAATACTACACTAAGAACTAACTGCTGTGCTATTTAATTATCTAGGCTATGAGAAATAATCTAAATATCTATATAAATGGCTATGCTAACTAGATGCTAATATACGCTGACTGGCTACGGGTTTTGACAGAACAAGATGTTTTTATACCAGGCGTAAACAATGCCAAGGGTGACCAGGGTCATGGGTCGTGAGCCGTTGGTCGAGCCAGTATACGTCACAGTTTTAGCAACTACAATAATTATCGTTCAACCTGAAGGGGGCAGCACTTAGACGGTTTTACACCATATTTTTTAAAATTAATATACTTTATACTCAATTGTCAAAACTTTTAGTCAGATCAATGGACAGCACTAATAAGGCCCCATTCATACATATCATTACCTAAAAAAAGTTGTTTTAGGGTTTAGTTACTCTTTAAGAGCATGGTTCTAAGGCTGGTAATATCTCAGAGTTCACTGTCAGTGAGTTCTTGTCTTCTGATAATAATGCTCATGTTGATATGATGTTTTAAATGAAAACTGAATTACCTGTGACAGAGTCTTCCAGATAGTTTTTATCAGCACCTTGATCTTCTTAGCCTTCAGAACTGAAAAGACATGCTGCATTAGTGTGCCACTTAAATGGTCACATTTTCTAGTTGTAAGGTGTTTATGACCAGGGACGTACTGGGACTGAAATTCAGCCCGGGACTTTAAGACGGAGAGGCCTTTTACGCGAGTGCCCTTGGTGCACGAGCAGGATTTTCAGTTATTTTCATTCTAATAGTGTTTTTATGGTATAAAGACAATCAGATTACGCTGAAGACCTTCAAGAAACTTTAGGATAACACCTGCCTCCTCAGGTTGTATAAGCAAGTCCACTGCACTGAACACAACCAAAACCTAATCTCAAACACATAAGTCACACAGTATACCGCGAACTACCAGCATGTCATGTGTACAGTCAGTCGGAGTGATAAAATAGTTACAAATACTCACACCCACTCATACTCAAAAACTACAATGCAGTCCCATACAATAGAGATTTTGTGTGTATGTATGTGTGTGTGTGTGTGTGTGTGTGTGTGTGTGTGTGTGTGTGCTCACTTTCAACTCTCCCTGCCTCAGCTTCCCTGTGCTGGACCCTGCCTCTGCTGGACCCTGCCTCTGCTTACTGATTGTACAGCTACATAACATATGCATGAGAAGAACATGAGTAATAAATATGACAAAGAATAATACATTTTCTAATTAAATCTGTGCTTCAGTCAGGTTATTATCTAGACTGTGGAACTATTGGCATTTTATCCTTTATGTAAATATTTAACATTGTTTTCCTCACTTGTAAGTCGCTTTGGATAAAAGCGTCTGCTAAATGACTAAATGTAAATGTAAATGTAAGTTGGGAGGGGCCGCTCGTATCCCCCCTTAAGATTGGAAGTATTGGTTTGGCCCAGTCTGAAACACACACACACACACAGACACACAGCTGCGTTCTGCTGCAGCTGAGCGGGCGGCCACAGGCCGGTACGGTAGCGTATCATATAAAATAAATAATAATAATAAAAAATAATAATAAAAATTTGACCACCCGCCGATTCGGCCTGAAATGGACCGGCCGCTCGGGATTGTTCGGTATTCGATTGCCAATCCGTCCCTGTTTATGACATAATAAAATCAACTCCTAAGGTTTCTGTTTGCAAACTAAACTAAATCAATGTTTCCCACCATTAACAAATTGATTTTTATTTTATTATTCCTTTATTATCCTTGTGGGGAAATACAAAGTAGCATGTTTTTTGTTGCATGCATGTTAACATTTTTTGAGACTGTTGCATTGACCTGGGCCTGTTACATGAGTTTCCTAAAGCCAGGCATACACTGTGCAATTTTCAACCTGAATTTGACCTCATATCTGGTCATACCATCATTTTTGAGCCAAATTCTGGGCTGTTGTGCGTCCTTGGTGTCCTGTGTACAGGGCCCTACGCAATTAACCCCTCCCAACAAGTTCCTAACCAGAAATAGGTGGTCAGATGAAATTCTGACATGTCAGAAATCTCGGTCGCAGCAAACCATCCGGTTGTACAGTGTGTGAGCACATTAATCGTGATCTTTGGCTTTCCTCAGACGTGATCTACTCAAACAGTATGAGTTGTGTGTGTGCCCAGCTTTAGTGTTCTCTCTTCTTTAGAGCTCTTTAAAAACACAATAGTAGGTGTCAGCTGCTCCTTCAGGGTTGCCACAGGAGGGATCCATATATTTAGAGTGGCATATATTTTTATCCAGGATGCCCTTCCTGACACAACGCTCTCTATTTTATAGACCTGTAGTAATGCTGCATTCATGTGGTCCTCGGGAACTCGAATACAGTGCATCTGTGAAGTATTCACAGTGCTTTGCTTTTTCCACATTTTGTAATGTTACAGCCTTATTTCAAAATGGATTAAATTGATTGTTTGCCTCAAAATTTTACAAACTTATCCTTCAGTGATCCAGACAGAGCCAGCCTTAAACACCTCCGGAGAAATCTGAAAATGGATGTGCACCGACGCTAACCATCCAACCTGATGGAACTTGAGAGGTTCTGCAAAGAAGACTGGGAGAAACTGCCCAAACATTGTTGTGCCCAGCTCATAGCATCAGACTCAAAAGGCTTGAGGCTGTAATTAGGGCCAACGCTTAAACAAAGTTTTGGCTGTAAATAATTATGTACATGTGCTTTTTGTTTTTCATTTTTAATAAATTTGCAAAGAATTCAAACCTTCTTTCATGTTGTCATCATGGGCTATAGTTTGTAGGATTTTGAGGCAAATAATAAATTGAATCCATTTTGAAATAAGGATGTAACTTAACAAAATGTAGAAAAAGTGAAGCGCTGTGAATACTTTCTGTATTTGAGAAATGCACATGAACATGTCTAAACATCAGTCCTGCGATGCTATATATTCCGACCTTACGAGCTGAAATCATGTGAACACATCCCGAGATTCTGAGGACCACATTAACGCACCAAAAGTTATGAGAATTTTTAGAAATGAATAAAAGTTGCATGTGTGTATTACTCTGTGCAAGGGTGAACACTTTGCAGGTTCGGATGAGGCTGGGATTAATGGGAAGTTTGTCGTCCAGGTTCAGCACAGTGAGTACGACGAAGATTAGAGACATCGCCAGCACCAGCAGGTCCAGACAATTCCAGCTAAAGGTTCACATATTACATTAGACACTATTGACAAAACAGACTTGCGCTTATTTATATGCCTTACTTGTTATTTATAAACCTCCGTCCGCCAAACGCCACAGGTTTGAGCACAATGTCAATGATGAGGATGGCAAAGAAACCGTAGAAAGTGTAATCCATGAGATTATCTATGTACTAAGCAGACAACAAAAATAAATAAATCAATATGCCCTTATAGTTTAGAGATGTTCCTGAGGCAGTGGGTTGACATTACCGAGTCTGATTGTAATGTTCCAACATCATGATAAAGACATTGAAAATGATCACCCCTGACATGAGCAGCTCCAGGATGAGGCTCGTGCACAATGTGTGGATCAAGCGCCGCACTCGCGAGTAGCGGGTGTAATATAGCGCTGTAAAAAATAAAAATAAACCAACAAAAGGCCTAACAACCACAATCAAACACTGCAATACTGGGCTCAGTGGCCTAGATGTGACTAACCGTTCCGTGTTAGGGTCATTTTCGCCTGTGTGAGGTCCCCTCTTTGGATTTTCTGTTTTTGCTGGACTTCGTTGAATGTGTCGACCATGGTCCCGATGAACATGTCCAGCAGGAGGATGCTCATTATTATAAACGATAGAAAGTACAGAGCCATCCAGGTCTTGTTGTTTGTCACAGGCTGAAAAACAAAACACAACTGATAAATTCACAAAGGATCAGCGTGATCCAATCCACTTTAACTATTCCTGCTTAAGGTTGTGTTTTGTATAAGTTACTTATACAGTGAGAAAATACATTTATTAATAACAATAAAGATAGTTATCAGTTTTATTGAGTCATGGATTTCTTTAAGTGTTGTTATGTTATATTTATTTTTCTACACCAATCCTTATAACAGGATTTTCTTTTTCAGAGAGGACTCGGTCTCCTCTGGTGTTAAGTCTCGTTTTGTTTAGTGATAATACCTGAAGGTCTTCTCCGACAGCGCCGAGGCCGTCGTACATGATATTCACCCATCCGTCCTTCGAGTACATCACAAACAGTGACATTAAGGCCTGGAAGAAAACAAAAAACTACTCAACAACTACTACTAATATGTTTAGTCTATCTCCAGCCTTCTCGTTTATACCTGGAGAATGTTGTCGAAATTGAATGTTCTTCTTTGCCAGCTTAGGTTTGACATCAGGCATTCGGTCTTGTTGGTGATGCTTCTGACAATACCGAATTCTTTGTCCACACAATTGTAAAAGGCTCCCTTAAAAAGCTAGTCAACCAAGGCACACAGGATTGCAGTGAAATGGTAAATACTTTGGCTGAATTCAAATACTGTTCCTTAACCTTTGAATACAACGTCCTAAAGTCAACAGTGAGAGGTCAGGAGTGTCCTTGTCAAGTTAGGAAAGGAGCATCAGCGGGGTTTTGACACATCTGATTCCACTAACCTCATCAGGAATGTTGAACATTGACGCACATTGACATAATAAAAACTACACATCCTAACAAAAGACTACAACAAGCACCTAATCCTGAAAAAGTCAGTCATAAGATGTGGTAGCTCTAGAGCAGTGTCTTTTTCAGTTGATGCAGAGTGACTTTAAATTCATCACAAACTCTTCACACGAAACTAAATTTTGGTCGTATTCAGAAAAGATTGTGACTGGTGGTGCAGTGGATTGTGGAAAGTCAGTAAGCTCCTAACCTTTCAGAACATCCATAGGTTTAAAAGAAGCAGTGGAGCTCCTATCTTAGCTCCTTTCCTTACTAAAGTGAGAACTCAAACATCTGTGTGTTCTAAGTGTTCTAAGCTATTTGAGACATTCAGATTCAGCCTCATGTGTGGTTGAATTATCTTACCTGCACACCAAGGACTCCATAGAAAAAGAAAAAACAGCACTGATTATAATAATGTTAGTAATTGGTTTGACTGAAGCTAGGAGACCGTCCATGGCCAGCTTCAATCTTGTTGCGTGTTTGAGGACCCTGGAACAAAAATTCATACAAAACATGTATAAGTGCCATGTAAGAGCCACTGAAAAGCCTGGCTGCTTTAGGAGGAGTAGGGGCAGTACAAGTCATGATCACTTTGGGGAATGTTTCCCTAAATATACATACTCCACTGTACTATTTTTGCAAACCCCTGGCAATATTGAGAAACAGTTATTAAATGGTGGAGTTAAACACAGCGGTCTATTGATGGAAAAAATTAAATCTTGTCTCTTGTTCACATCTATGACATACTGACCCAACCCGTAACGTAGAACCTTGAGGATCCCCATGATTCTTCTATTATTGTGCAGTGGATCACTCAGTGAGAGAATGACATCAGCTGCAGACACTATCACCAACACCCCGTCCTAGGACGCTCGGGAATGGCAGTAGCTGTCTTTCCCAATCACCACACCCAAGGCTATGATCTGGTGTTAAAGAACAGTAAGAGTCAAATCAAAAATAACTCAAAATGTTTTTTAGAAATACTTGTATATTGTTTACCTTTAAAACCATTTCTAGTGTAAAGAGGCCGGTAAAGACATAGTCACAATAAGTCAGGACAAGTCGCTCCTAAAGACAAAGACATACAGTTTTTTTTATCTAATATATCTAATATGAACCTATCTCATATTTTCCAGGTTCTGAGGGAAATAGATGTATTTGAGAATGCATTTGTCTCACCGTGCTTCAGAGATGCTGGGTCTTTCCAAAGCCAAGGTGATACAGCTCAGAACAACGACTAAAAGAATGAGGTGGGCGAACTTAACAGAGGCATTGATCTGATTGCAGACAACACGGAACCTAAACAAAAGCACACAATTACCTCAGGACTGAGCTGTAAAAGGAAAAGTGACTTCTTCAGTTCAATTCAGTTTATCTGCCATTTGCAGATTAAAACTCTTCTATCGATATGCATATATAAGTATGCACTTTCACAGATTAAAAAGTAAAAACAGTGAAAGGTGTTTTTAATAAACAGCAGGGTTGTAGTCGAGTCACCAGTTTTTTAGTACAAGGCACTTTCAAATCCTCAGTTTTCAAGTTCAAGACACCAAAAACTAGTCCGAGTTGTGGGTGAGTTGTCAACATGGTTATTTACATCATCAACAGAAACGTTTAAGATATTTAAGTTATACAAGTCATTTAAGAATATATCATACCAACTGTTTTGAACATTCATAACTTAACAACTTTTTTTAAACAGGCCCGGCTTTTCTTGAAATGCTGCTAATAGCTTAATTATTGCTAGTTTGACTGTAATAACTTATTTAATATAACATTAAAATCAAATAAATATAACATGAGCGCATTTTGGTCCTTGTTGTTATTGTTTATTGTTCCAACATTCTGAGATAAAATTACATGAACACATCAAAGTAGAAGAAGAACAACTTCCTAACTGGAAATTGAAATTTGAGTTACCTTCAATTGATGAAACAAGTTCAAGTTAAATCCAAATATATTTGAGTCCATTCAAATCACCAATGTTGAACCAAATCATCTGATCAACTGATACATTGATTTGGATTTGATTTGTGTGTCTATTTAGAAGACATTTAATGCTGTTTGTTGCTCACACTTAAAAGTACTATAAACGTATTAATTATGAGCTGTTTATATCTAAGACTGAAAGCTAGACAATCTGCACGCCTCTTTTAAGTCATGGGGCAATGTCTACCTGATCAAAAAGCAGGTATCTGGCAAAGACCGAAGCTCATTGAGGGAGTTTCCAAATCTACTTTTTCCAATTTTCAGGGGGAAGACAGCGGTACAAAGCTCTAAAGCATGGTTACGCTGAAAAGTAGTGCAGGTCTCAAAGCAAAGCGAAGCCATTACACACAGACAGAGCAGACAGGTGTCACACCTGTCAGGACGGTCCAGGCCTAGGAAGAGAAGAGGAATGTAGCACCGATGAGTTAGGGACTGTAATTTTCTGATCCTCCAAACACAGAGCTAAGCTCCTGATCAGCTGTGCCCCGAGGACTTGTGTTCTGTTCTAAAGCCCTGCTTTATCTTTGTCTAAACCTTTACACTTTCTCGGCCTCGATCATAACATGTACATTTGTATTTAGCCATGCGCTGTCCTGGCTGTAGCACATTGATAAAAATATATATATATATAATGTTTGTAGATTATTCATTCATTATTAATGTTTTAGGCTGCAAGCCCAAATTATTTAAATATTAAATATTTCTAAATGCTAAATTTCTAAATTTCTAAATGCACATACTGATGCCTGCATCAGTCTGTGCTTTAACTAAGATCAGCTGTTTTACCACACACGCTTTTTTAACCACCACCTCTCACGGGGCTGGCAGAGCCACAGACGAGCACGAGGAAGCGGGTCGGGAACAAGATAGCAAATATACCCCCGTCTTGATCACCACCAGGCCTGTTTTGTTGCAGGATCTGTGCTGTATTGTTCTACTGCAGCTGCAGCTGTCCGAGTCTGAGTCAGGACCATCAAAAACCAACTCCAAGTTCATTGAGGCCTACGCCTGAGTCACTGGCAGCCAGTTCTGCTCAGCCTTTACTTAAACCCAATGAGAGAACAAAGCCTAACTGCTCCTCTGATTGGATTAAATTAAATTAATTCTCTATTTGTTGGAAAGCAAGGGGCTATACTGCAACAATAATAAATAAGTACTTTCTCCTTATTACCCTCCTTGTCTACAATAGCTTACACAGCAGGTATATAAATAAATACAAATATTATTGTAATGCCAGTTGTGTGTGTTTGCTTTTTGTGTTAAGCTTTACTTGTTCTATGGAGAAAACAGGAAGAGTGACCACTCCTTATGATCTATGAACCATTTTGGATAACGAGGTGTCTGCAGTAAAAATCAAAAAGAAAACAGACATTTAAAAGATTACATCAACATTAAAGCTTGATTAAAAGTAGTAAGTTGTATTTCATAATGTCTTTTTCACATCTTACGCTTTTCTACTGCTGCGGTCACTGAAGTCTGTGTGTCTTCGTGTGAGATAATGGAATGGGCCTAGGACAACAGAGTTTTTTTAGACAAACACATCATCAAGCCACTATACTGTAGGCACACTGCGCACAAGTTACAAATAACAGATTACAGATGTAAAAATTTGAATAAAAACTATTTAAACACTGTGTGATTTGTAGCCTTTTTAAAAGACTATTACAGGTATTAAAGTACTGTGAGGTTTAGTCCAATGTGTATTTTTTTACATTTTATTTTTTTAAAGGTTGGGGGAGACTGGCTTTGTAATAATAACAAATTTGTTAATCTGTCATCTCTGTTACTGTCAGGGAGCATTGCATTAATGATTGGGGGGACATACTCAGAATTCAACTCTTTCTCAGAATGTAATGATCTTGAAAATGCTGAAGCAAATTAGATTTGGAACTGGGCCGTGTAATACTTATTACACTATACGTTTTTCTATTGCCTTTTCTCTGCCCAGAATTATGCATTTTATTTTTTCTACGACAAAACATATTTAAATGATCTTCGTGTCAATGAGTTCTTGCACGCTCACCACGTGCCACTGTGTAAAACAGCGATCAACCCAGCAGCACACAAATCTGTGGCCTGTGCTCTGTAAATATTTACTGTAGACATCCCGTTAGCCCCACACCCTGTCCCAGCGGAGGACCGTGGGGCTGGTGCTGTCTGTTAAAGGGGTTTGTCTCAAAACAGAGACTGTGGATGTGATGTGGTTTTATTGGCATAAAGAGCAAAGGGCGGGAAATATAAAACATTTTTGACCTTGACCTTTCTGTTTTAAAGTCTTCTGTCTCTGATGTTGGGGCCACTCAAAATGTTCAGCTAAACTCTAAAACATCATCTAAAAAGGGAATTAGATGATGTTTTGACTGTAATTTTCTTGAGGAGGACCCATCAACATCAAATATCCCAGCCCTGACTCACTGCATATCAATTATTATGCATCAGTGATGTATGAAAACAAAAATGGTCCTTACCAGAACTTGAAATTACGAACCACGATGCTCACAAGCACGTTCAGGAGTAAATGTTTCCCCAGCATTATCACAGCAACGAAAAACATGCCCAGGGGCTGGTGGTGATCATGCCGTTGTACATCACGTAATTCCAGTCTTCCTGGGTCAGAATCTACATCAGAGAATAAGACAAAAAGTTGTGAGCGCAAAAGTGCATCAGCAGGGGCCTCCGGGAGTTTCCAGGGAAGGTTTTAGGGTCCTTTTAATAAAAATTATTAGATTTTATGTCCATATTGCCAATACAACTAATGACAAGACAATCATTTAAAAGCCATGACAATTCAACCTGGAAATTACATTTTACCCTTGACTTTTCCAACTCAAATCTAAATTGTAAATAAAAAGGATTATATTTATCCATTAAAGAATTACAAAAACCATGGTCAACAAATTATATGCAGCATTCAAGGGATTCTCAAACAGTCTTATTTGTTTGCAATCATTTTGATCACCCTTAACCTTTTTCTTTTTGATTTGATCAGTGTGTCTGTGTTACAGCTTATAGCATGAATTTCTGCAGAATGTTTCTCTTCAGTGACTCTCACAGATCTATTATACACCCTTGACACTTTCTGCTCTCTCCTGGGGACCCTCCAGCCAAAAATGCACATAAATAAAATTAAATAAACACTGAAACATCAATATTTTTGTTCTCCATGAATCCCTGAACCAAACCTACCAAATACTCAAAATGTTTCAGGATTAAACTGATTGAATATTTGGTTGCCTGAATGTTTTTAATACTTAGTAGTATTTGGAGTCGGAAGAGACCCCAATTAGTGCTGTTACAAAGCAGACCAGGCTCACCTGAAACACAGTGAGCATCGACCACAGGATGGAGTCAAAGTTTGTCCGTCTATGCACATCTTGTGTGGGAAAGTTGAATTTTGACCCAAAGCAGTGCATCCCCAGTAGACTGGAATAACAGAGACATAGTCAGTAAACCTGCACTGGTAGAACCTCTATCTCTCTATTCTGAGAAGTACATGCCTGAAAACAAAAATGAAAAGCAGCAACAGGGACCAGAGTGGAACGGCCTCTTTCATGGTCTTCATCAGCACTAGAACTTGTTTCCACAGGTTAGGATGGGACATAATGAGGCGCACTAGACGGCAAACGAAAAGACATGCAGCACCGCCAGCATACTGCCACCTGTCGTCAGGTGCTCCATACAACTGGTACACAAAGAACCTTCAGAGTTGTGGGACAATTCTTTAGATTACATTTAGGACACCCACATTACCTTGTAATAACAATGATGAAGTCCAGCAGATTATTAAACTCTCTGAAGTAATCAAATGAATGTATTATTTACTTCAGCACCATCTCCGTGAAGAAGATATAGCATCGATGAAAATGTTACTGATCAGGAGTAACTTCATCCACCAGAGAGGCTGTGAGAAAAGACACAAAGGAAAAAGGAAATCAGGAAATAAATCTTTGTATTTACTTTATAGATGTATTATACTGTGCTGTTCAGTGCATATTTTCATTTCATGGGCTTTAAAATAAGTAGGTAAATTTCTAAAACTTAAGGGTGCATAATTAAAATAATCTTGCATTCTTCCAGGCATTCTTGCATTATCTTAAGCATTTACACCTGGAACAATGAACCAAATAAATGATACGGTTTATGATATCACTGCACTGTCCCAACTTTAAGCCCCGGTCAGAACCAATCCCACAGAAACTGAAACTAGACAACATGTGTGAGGAATGTAATGAGCCTGCTCTGTGCCAAATCAACAGTGGCCATGACGTATTCCACAAACCAGTTCTAATTATACACTTGTGCTCATAAGTACATATCCTGGAAGAATTTGGAAATTTTGGGAGTTTTTTTGGGAGTTGAGAATATGAATGAACTTTTTATTCATAGTTAGTGGTTTGGTGAAGCCATTTATTATAAAAACATTTGTGTTTACTCTTTTAAAATGATAATGACAACAGACACTATCCAAATGAACCTGTTTAAAAGATTACACAAACAACTACAAGGTTAAGACAACATTGCCCAATCAATGATGCAATTCACAGCTACATATGCTGCACTATTCCAGACGCTAGTGAGACTTGAACATGCATATTGAGTGTTCTCTGTCTCAGGCCTGTCTTGTGGTGAATAAATCTTCTGCTCTAAGTCATGCATTCTGTGTCTTTCAGTCTATCTTGTCTCAAATCCAATCGGCTAAATAGAGGTGGTCAGCAGCTTTCTACAACAGTGAGGTCCAAAGCGTCACTAGTACCTCTAGTACTACACAAAATATCTACTAGAAGTACTAGTGTGCTCAAAAATGTGCACTGGTAATAGTAGCTTTCCATAGAAGGGTTAACTAAGAATCCCCATGTGTCTCACCTGTTGGTAATGTTCCATAGCGATCACAAAAATACTTAAGAAATTCACAAAAGGATCACTCGGTCGAAGCAGTCGGTGGCAACATATTTTTGAGGTGTTCCCTGAAATAGGCATAGACTTTTCGCCGGATCTCTATTTGAGCGCTGTCAGATGGAGGCCGTCTGTGGGACCTAATATAAGAACTGAAAAGATGCAGTTTTTCAAAATGTGATTTTACTGTAGTTCAGACACCTGCTAATAAACCAGCAGCTGTAATAATCTTTCTGAGGCTATGTCCAAATTTATTTACACAGCATTGTATTTTTCTATTCCTAAAAGTCCCTATTGATATATTATTTGAAAAAGTAAGGTCATGAACACAAAGAACACAGTAATACAGTTAAGTCTCTGTCTAACCTCATTTCAAAGTAGACTTTTGTAAGAATCTAGTTGCTTGTTCTTTTAAAAGAACTGCAACTTGTATTCTATCTTCTTGTTCTTCATGCTGCTGTTGCGAACATCGAGAACTGGGTACTAATCACTACAGCACACACGTTCGTCATGACAAATGCTCCGAGCTGATGTGAAAGAAGAGCAGTCACTTTAAAACCACAACATAAAAGACAGGAAGTAAAAGAAGAATAAAAAACAGACAGCTTCAGTGAATGTCAGTCTGAGGAGTGTTCAAATGAGTATCTGAGTTTGGGAAAAGAGGCCAGTGGGTTTCAGTATCACAAAGAGAGCTTGGGGTACGCAGTTAGCTTTGTTTCCGTTGTCATTTAAAAAAAATACTCCAGAGCACCTGTACGAAAGCGGCTGTACTTTAAGAACTACAGGACAGAGACACGTAATGAGACCTGTACCCTGCCAAATGGCCTTTAGTAGCTTAGATCATTCATTTGTAGGCTTCACCCTGTTCTTGAGATTTGTTCTTTTAGAAGAACATTTTTCAGTTAATGTAAAAAAGATTTGGTGAAAATCCTCTTAAGTAGGGTTTAAGTAGATATTTCTACACAAGAAGCTTCATGAATGAGGCGACCATTCTTTTTCCTAAGTCCAAAAGTAATTTCTCACCACATGTAACAAAAATGGGAACTAAAAGAAAAATAAGGTGTGCCCCAATCTCTCACGCCTCTGATCTACCCGCCGACAACAGAATGTAGAACAAATTTACACAACTGATGATTTAAAAACGCAACACTATCAAGTTGGTGAGAATTCATCAATCAAGTGAGAACTATGTATACACTTTCTGGTGTTAATGATATTGATTTTGCTGTTCATTTAAAAACCAGTGTATGCAAAAATTTTCACCAAAATAAAAAGGCATTATGAATTAGTTTTTCTTTCTCTTTTGACTTTGATTTGAAATTTCGCCAAATACAGCTTTCAGGGTATATACTAAAGCTTAAGGGTATATCTTTGCCTCTGTAAAATATAAAAATTGAATACTTACCACAGTCACAACTATAAAAATAAAAACTCCAAAAAGAAAAGGCATCCATGACAAAATACATGATTTCTGACCATCCTTCCAGTGTGATGACCTGAGGATTTTCAAATGAAAAATACACAGATCAATAAAGAGTTCAAAGACAAATCTGTTCAGGTGAGTAGATACTGAGATATTAAAAAAAAAAAAAGTGCATGTACATAATTATTCAAAGCCTTTGCCATAACACTCAAAATTGAGCTCAGACACGGTTGTGTTCAAAAATTACATACCCTGGCAGAATTTTTGTTTTTTTGGCCATTTTCCAAAGAATATGAATGATAACATAAAAACTTTTTTCCAGCTCATTACTGTTTTTTTTTTTTTTTTAAATAAATTTTAACGTTTAATTTAAACTTTTTAAAGTTTTTATTGTGGGGTATTGTTTGTAGAATTTTGAGACAAATTATGAATTTAATCAATTTTGGGAAAAGGCTGTAACATAAAATGTGGAAAAAGTGAAGCACTGTGAATATGTTTCTGATGCACTGTACAAGTGATCATACTGTTTACATAATTATTTATTGTTTTATTTGTCCTGTGTGTGTATTGTGTATGTAAAGCATCCTCTGAAAAGCGCTATTTAAATTTGATTTATTATTATTACTCACCTGAAATATAGCTATCCAAGCATAACCAATGTCGTCAAAGTTAATGATTCCTTCATAAGGGTTCTCGCTCCACGTTGACACTCTCTGTACAAACTGTTCCAGTTCACACAGTCGTGAGAGTCATTAAACGAAGCCAGGGCCTGACTCTCAGGTAAAACCATGCACTGGGTGTTGTTTTTGACTGTAGATGGTACGTTACTGCAATGCTGACCATCGTTGTCAAATGGTGAACAGATGAAGGGTGAGTTGTTAGGGTCAGAGTAGAAAGGATGCATGGTCCTGTTGTACTGTCTGAGGAGAGACATAGAGACATACACACTTTAATACTTTTTGTCTGTAGACAATGAAGACAAAACCAATCATCTGATAAATACAGAAGTCTAGCAATACTTTTAGAAAGCAACAGCCAAATGTGAGACTAAAGCCATTGCTCAATGCTTATAGGTCCAGTTGCATAATATATATTTAACATGTGTTGACGCTGCAACTCTCTATATCCATATCACAAAAGACTGCTGGAAATGCAACATTGTTAGTATTCCATTTATCTTTCAGACTTTGAATGACCAAATCAAACATTTGTGCCCAGATTGGATATAAAGGTATGTTGGTTTGCTGAGTGACAGATCAAGTTTATGTAGGATTCCTTAAGTCTTTGGCGAGCTACTTAGAAAGTTGCAACGTGATGGAGATGGTGGACTTTCAAGGGAGGAAAAAGCCCTAGACTATACTTTTAAACTTACGTTACATCAGCTTCGAGAAAGCAGCGGTTGCGTAGCTGTCCCTTCCACAGCTGCACTGCTGCAATGCCGAAGACGATGATGAGCAGGTTGAAGAGCAGAAGGACATTAGAGAACATGGGCAGGGTTTCTAAAATGGTCTCCACAGTTCTCCGCAGGCCTGCTCAAACAGGTTAGATAATTGATTTGAACTGCACTTGTTGTCTCAATTTTATTTCAGTGTTTTTTTTACTATGTTTGTGGTTTGGAAAAAAGACTTACATGTTATCCTTCTTATCAGGCGCAGTGGCCTCAGAGAATCTAACAACCAGAAGAGGTCAATCCGGAAAAACTCAAAACATATCCCAGCAGCCTTAAAGGACAACACAGACAAAATATCATTAATAACAAAAGTGCAAAAGTGGTTGATCACAAAGCAGCGTTGTTGTATATGTGTTTATTTGTTGGATACTCACTCAACAGCAATAATGAAGGCATCGAAACAGTTCCACTTGTTTCGTAGATAACTGTGTTCATGACGGAAGACACCGTGAGCCAACACATTCACCTTAACATTCCTTGAAGAACTGCCACACATTAAAATGACTGTCTTTCAGAGTGATTGTATTTTGATCTCTCACTCAACAATGTGTTTTATTTTCCTAAAAATGCCTGAGCAGATGCTAAATGAAAAGTTATACATTTTGAAATTTGAATTTGTTAGTCTGGACAGTAGCCAGTATAATTTATTATTGCAATGTTTCAATAAACATACACTGCAATGCTGTGGGTAGAGACTTGTCCAAATGATCCTGTTGCTTTCATTTAAAACACACAGTTAAATTGATTTATGACAAGTAACGTGGTTTTATAGCAGTCGGTCATCTTGGTTGGCATTCTCTTTGTCACTGCCATAGGAAATTATTAAACCCAAAAATACAGTATAATTGTATGTCTACGAATTCTGCACCGATCTAAGAAACATCTCCTGGATGCACTGGTGCGAATCATCAGGTGTTTCGGTTCTCGCAGCATCAGACACCTTCGCCCAGGCGACCCAGCCAGGGGTAATAAGGCCCCGATTTGCGCACCAGAAGCTACCCATGGATCAGACCTCTTGATTCAAAGCTAATAAATCCAAAGCTTTCTCTGCAGCTTCACTAGATGTCTCTCTTCTTGGCTGCCCCCAAGAAGAGTGTAAAGCAGGAACACAATTATTAACACAAACACAAAAGACACAAAATAATACAATGAAGTAATGTTTTAGTTTGTTCATGTCTGTTCTCACCTTGATCACTGTCCTCAGTTGGTTGCTACTTGCTCCCAACACATCCCTTTAACTCTAGCAAGTTTCTTTTCCTCAGTCCACTCCAGGACAGCCTTAATGATGGTCAGGAGGGCTCAGGAGCCAAGCACAGCAACGTCCTCCTCCCAGTTAGGCTGCACACCTACTGCCGCCAGCAACTCTGAACAAAACGGTACATGTTTCAAATGGGTATCACACTCAGGGTGTTTAGTCCTGACATTTAGAAGTTTTAGAGTAACAGGATCTACTCGGTTGCCTGTGTGAATGTGTTTAATGTACCCTGAACGTGTAAATGATTGTTATTAATGAAAGTGAAGTGGACCTGACTGTTGTACCGTGTCGGGTTAGGTCATAATCAAGCCTCTCATGGAAACTCCTAAATGGTCTTTAAATACGGCAAAATACAGCAAAATACAGCGAAATACAGCAATATACCGCCATCCACCAGAGGGCACGACTTTACAAGTGTAAAAATCATGTTTACAGCCTGGTACAAAAGATGGCTCCGGTCTCTAGAGCTTCTAAAGTTTTTAATTCGGGACAACTCTTAATTTTAATTTTTGATTAATATGTTTATGCTATCTGAAAACCATTGTTTTACTATGGCGTAAAAGCCGAAAAGCCCGGATGTAGCTGCTATTTTATTGCCCTGTCATAATGACAGTACTGGTAAATACAAGACCAATTGGCCGATAACCTCTATGGTCATAATACACTCCACAGAACAGATACATCCTATTCATCAATAGGTAGGAGTGGCTAGATTAAGACAGTTGTTACTGCTTAGACACAAGTCTTTGTAAACCAAGTAACAAGATATACAGTCCATGTGAAATAGAAAAGAATAAACTCACGGTGATCGTGTAACTGGTCAAAAGAGGATTTGCAAATACTAAAGAATGCTATTAGCCGGAGGAGGAGAAGCAAACGATCCTCCATGACATGGATCACAAGAAGCCAGAAAGGTCTTGGCTTTTTAACAGACTCTTGCTGTCTCTTTGTAGATTCATCCAGGTTTTCATCTAAAACATGGAGCAGAGAACACAAATAGACAGTGGGGTATTTTAGTTATATTAACTAATAACAGTTCAGTGGTTGTTGTATGAATTGGTTTAATAAATTCAAACCAATCAAGGTGTGCTTCATTTGTAAAACTGGAGGTGGGGAGACACAGAGAATATTTAGGGAAGAATCAAGATGGAAAAAAGGAAAAGGAAAATGATTGTTATGAAGACTACATTATAGCTTTTTGTATATAAATAATGCCATTTTAACAAACTAATGGGCATATTCTAAAGACTGAGTTATAGTTCAGTTAAACATGTTTAAAAACAGGTCACATTAACTTTTACCCACAAATTAGGCACTGAGTCAAGGGTAATATGCAGATATTACTACATTAAAGAGGATCTGTGTATTATCTATTATGAAGAAGACAAAAAAAGGATAAACTTACTGCATCTCTTTTTATCTGGCCTTGTGTTTAGGCCCTGAACAAACTCATATTTATGTTCCATATCTGTGGCCTCAGCTCACTGACCAGGTATTGGGTCCTAGTGCCTGTCAGACTGGATTCTCATTCTTATCTATTGAGTTA
>JALDNG010003888.1:0-18243 GCA_024349245.1 Neodontobutis hainanensis
CATATGTGTGTGTAAGCGTTCCGTTTGTCTGTAAGCATTCCATATGTGTGTGTAAGCGTTTCATTTGTGTGTGTAAGCGTTCCATTTGTGTGTGTAAGCGTTCCGTTTGTCTGTAAGCATTCCATATGTGTGTGTAAGCGTTCCATTTGTGTGTGTAAGCGTTCCATTTGTGTGTGTAAGCGTTCCATATATGTGTGTAAGCGTTTCATTTGTGTGTGTAAGCGTTCCATTTGTGTGTGTAAGCGTTCCATATGTGTGTGTGTAAGCGTTCCATTTGTGTGTGTAAGCGTTCCATTTGTGTGTAAGCGTTTCATATGTGTGTGTAAGCGTTTAATTTGTGTAAGCGTTCCATATGTGTGTGTAAGCGTTCCATTTGTGTGTGTAAGCGTTCCAAATGTGTGTGTAAGCGTTCCATATCTGTGTTTAAGCGTTTCATATGTGTGTGTAAGCGTTCCATTTGTGTGTGTAAGCGTTCCATTTGTGTGTGTAAGCGTTCCATTTCTGTGTGTAAGCGTTTCATTTGTGTGTGTAAGCGTTTTGTGTGTGTGTGTAAGCGTTTAATTTGTGTGTGTAAGTGTTCAATTTGTGTGTGTAAGCGTTCCATTTGTGTGTGTAAGCGTTTAATTTGTGTGTGTAAGCGTTTAATGTGTGTGTGTAAGCGTATTAAATGTGTGTTAGCGTTCCATATGTGTGTGTAAGCGTTCCATATGTGTGTAAGCGTTCCATTTGTGTGTGTAAGCGTTCCATATGTGTGTGTAAGCGTTCCATTTGTTTGTACAAGCGTTCCATTTGTGTGTGTAAGCGTTCCATATGTGTGTGTAAGCGTTTCATATGTGTGTGTAAGCGTTTCATATGTGTGTGTAAGCGTTCCATTTGTGTGTGTAAGCGTTCCATATGTGTGTGTAAGTGTTCCATATCTGTGTGTAAGCATTCCATATGTGTGTGTAAGCGTTTCATATGTGTGTGTAAGCGTTCCATATGTGTGTGTAAGCGTTCCATTTGTGTGTGTGTAAGCATTCCATATGTGTGTGTAAGCGTTCCATATGTGTGTGTAACGTTTCATTTGTGTGTGTAAGCGTTCCATTTGTTTGCGCAAGCGTTCCATTTGTGTGTGTAAGCGTTCCGTTTGTGTGTAAGCATTCCATATGTGTGTGTAAGCGTTTCATTTGTGTGTGTAAGCGTTCCATTTGTGTGTGTAAGCGTTCCATATGTGTGTGTAAGCATTCCATATGTGTGTGTAAGCTTTCCATATATGTGTGTAAGCGTTTCATTTGTGTGTGTAAGCGTTCCATTTGTGTGTGTAAGCGTTCCATATGTGTGTGTAAGCGTTTCATTTGTGTGTGTAAGCGTTCCATTTGTGTGTGTAAGCGTTCCATTTGTGTGTAAGCGTTTCATTTGTGTGTAAGCGTTCCATATGTGTGTGTAAGCGTTTCATTTGTGTGTGTAAGCGTTCCATTTGTGTATGTAAGCGTTCCATTTGTGTGTAAGCATTCCATATGTGTGTGTAAGCGTTCCATTTGTGTGTGTAAGCGTTCCATTTGTGTGTGTAAGCGTTTCATATGTGTGTGTAAGCTTTTATTTTGTGTGTAAGCGTTCCATATGTGTGTGTAAAAGTTCCATTTGTGTGTGTAAGCGTTCCATATGTGTGTGTAAGCGTTCCATATCTGTGTTTAAGCGTTTCATATGTGTGTGTAAGCGTTCCATTTGTGTGTGTAAGCGTTCCATTTCTGTGTGTAATCGTTCCATTTCTGTGTGTAAGCGTTTCATTTGTGTGTGTAAGCGTTTCATTTGTGTTTGTAAGCGTTTCGTGTGTGTGTGTAAGCGTTTAATTTGTGTGTGTAAGCGTTTAATGTGTGTGTGTAAGCGTATTAAATGTGTGTTAGCGTTCCATATGTGTGTGTAAGCGTTTCATATGTGTGTGTAAGCGTTCCATATGTGTGTGTAAGCTTCCATATGTGTGTAAGCGTCCCATTTGTGTGTGTAAGCGTATTAAATGTGTGTAAGCGTTCCATATGTGTGTGTAAGCGTTCAATTTGTGTGTGTAAGCGTTCCATATGTGTGTAAGCGTTCCATTTGTTTGTGCAAGCGTTCCATATGTGTGTGTAAGTGTTCCATATGTGTGTAAGCATTCCATTTGTTTGTACAAGCGTTCCATTTGTGTGTGTAAGCGTTTCATTTGTGTGTGTAAGCGTTCCATAAGTGTGTAAGCGTTCCATATGTGTGTGTAAGCGTTTCATATGTGTGTGTAAGCGTTTCATATGTGTGTGTAAGCGTTCCATATGTGTGTGTAAGCGTTCCAAATGTGTGTGTAAGCGTTTCATATGTGTGTGTAAGCGTTCCATATGTGTGTGTAAGCGTTCCATTTGTGTGTAAGCGTTTCATTTGTGTGTGTAAGCGTTTCATTTGTGTGTGTAAGCGTTTTGTGTGTGTAAGCATTTCATTTGTGTGTGTAAGCGTTTAATTTGTGTGTGTAAGCGTTCCATTTGTGTGTGTAAGCGTTCCATTTGTGTGTGTAAGCGTTCCATTTGTGAGTGTAAGGGTTCCATTTGTGTGTGTAAGCATTCCATTTGTGTGTGTAAGCTTTCCATGTGTGTGTAAGCGTTTAATTTGTGTGTGTAAGCGTTCCATTTGTGTGTGTAAGCGTTTAATTTGTGTGTAAGCGTATTAAATGTGTGTAAGATTTCCATGTGTGTGTAAGCGTATTAAATGTGTGTAAGCGTTCCATTTGTTTGTGCAAGCGTTCCATTTGTGTGTGTAAGCGTTCCATTTGTGTGTGTAAGCGTTCCATTTGTGTGTGTAAGCGTTCCATGTGTGTGTGTAAGCGTTCATATGTGTGTGTAAGCGTTCCATTTGTGTGTGTAAGCGTTCCATTTGTGTGTGTAAGCGTTCCATTTGTGTGTCTAAGCGTTCCATTTGTGTGTGTAAGCGTTCCATGTGTGTGTGTAAGCGTTCCATTTGTGTGTGTAAGCGTTTCATTTGTGTGTGTAAGCGTTCCATAAGTGTGTAAGCGTTCCATATGTGTGTGTAAGCGTTTCATATGTGTGTGTAAGCGTTCCATATGTGTGTGTAAGCGTTCCAAATGTGTGTGTAAGCGTTTCATATGTGTGTGTAAGCGTTCCATATGTGTGTGTAAGCGTTCCATTTGTGTGTAAGCGTTTCATTTGTGTCTGTAAGCGTTTCATTTGTGTGTGTAAGCGTTTTGTGTGTGTAAGCATTTCATTTGTGTGTGTAAGCGTTCCATTTGTGTGTGTAAGCGTTCCATATGTGTGTGTAAGCGTTCCATTTGTGTGTAAGCGTTCCATATGTGTGTGTAAGCGTTTCATTTGTGTGTAAGCGTTCCATTTGTGTGTGTAAGCGTTTAATTTGTGTGTAGCGTATTAAATGTGTGTAAGATTTCCATGTGTGTGTAGCGTATTAAATGTGTGTAAGCGTTCCATTTGTTTGTGCAAGCATTCCATTTGTGTGTGTAAGCGTTCCATATGTGTGTGTAAGCGTTCCATTTGTGTGTGTAAGCGTTCCATTTGTTTGTGTAAGCGTTCCATTTGTGTGTGTAAGCGTTCCATTTGTGTGTGTAAGCGTTCCATATGTGTGTGTAAGCGTTCCATTTGTGTGTGTAAGCGTTTAATTTGTGTGTGTAAGCATATTAAATGTGTGTTAGCATTCCATATGTGTGTGTGTAAGCGTTTCATATGTGTGTGTAAGCGTTCCATTTGTTTGTGCAAGCGTTCATATGTGTGTGTAAGCGTTCCATTTGTGTGTGTAAGCGTTCCATATGTGTGTGTGTAAGCGTTCTATATGTGTGTGTAAGTGTTCCATTTGTGTGTGTAAGCATTCCATATGTGTGTGTAAGCGTTTCATTTGTGTGTGTAAGCGTTCCATTTGTGTGTGTAAGCGTTCCATTTGTGTGTGTAAGCGTTCCATTTGTGTGTGTAAGCGTTCCATTTGTGTGTGTAAGCGTTCCATTTGTGTGTAAGCATTCCATATGTGTGTGTAAGCGTTCCATATGTGTGTAAGCGTATTAAATGTGTGTAAGCGTTCCATATGTGTGTGTAAGCGTATTAAATATGTGTAAGCGTTTCATATGTGTGTGTAAGCGTTTCATATGTGTGTGTAAGTGTATTAAATGTGTGTAAGCGTATTAAATGTGTGTAAGCGTTTCATATGTGTGTGTAAGCGTTTCATATGTGTGTGTAAGCGTTACTCATGTATGTAAGCATTTCATATGTGTGTGTGTAAGCGTATTAAATGTGTGTTAGCGTTCCATATGTGTGTGTAAGCGTTTAATTTGTGTGTAAGCGTTCCATATGTGTGTGTAAGCGTTTCATATGTGTGTGTAAGCGTTCTATATGTGTGTGTAAGCGTTTCATATGTGTGTGAAAGCGTTTCATATGTGTGTGTAAGCGTTCCATTTGTGTGTGTAAGCGTTCCATATGTGTGTGTAAGCGTTCCATATGTTTGTATAAGCGTTCCATTTGTTTGTGTAAGCGTTCCATATATGTGTGCAAGCGTTCCATTTGTTTGTGTAAGCGTTCCATTTGTGTGTAAGCGTTCCATTTGTGTGTGTAAGCGTTCCATTTGTGTGTGTAAGCGTTCCATTTGTGTGTGTAAGCGTTCCATTTGTGTGTGTAAGCGTTTAATTTGTGGTTGCGTTACTCATGTATGTAAGCATTTCATATGTGTGTGTGTAAGCGTATTAAATGTGTGTGCGTATTAAATGTGTGTTAGCGTTCCATATGTGTGTGTAAGCGTTTAATTTGTGTGTGTAAGCGTTCCATTTGTGTGTGTAAGCGTTCCATTTGTGTGTGTAAGCGTTCCATATGTGTGTGTAAGCGTTCCATTTGTGTGTGTAAGTGTTTCATTTGTGTGTGTAAGTGTTCCATATGTGTGTGTAAGCGTTCCATATGTGTGTGTAAGCATTGCATTTGTGTGTGTAAGCGTTCCATATGTGTGTGTAAGCGTTCCATTTGTGTGTGTAAGTTCCATTTGTGTGTTAGCGTTTTATTTGTTTGTTCAAGCATTCCATTTGTGTGTGTAAGCGTTCCATTTGTGTGTGTAAGCGTTCCATTTGTGTGTGTGTAAGCGTTTAATTTGTGGTTAAGCGTTACTCATGTATGTAAGCATTTCATATGTGTGTGTAAGCGTATTAAATGTGTGTAAGCGTATTAAATGTGTGTTAGCGTTCCATATGTGTGTGTGTAAGCGTTTAATTTGTGTGTGTAAGCGTTCCATTTGTGAGTGTAAGGGTTCCATTTGTGTGTGTAAGCGTTCCATATGTGTGTGTAAGCGTTCCATTTGTGTGTGTAAGCGTTCCATATGTGTGTGTAAGCGTTTAATTTGTGTGTGTGTAAGCGTTCCATTTGTGTGTGTAAGCGTTTAATTTGTGTGTAAGCGTATTAAATGTGTGTAAGATTTCCATGTGTGTGTAAGCGTATTAAATGTATGTAAGCGTTCCATTTGTTTGTGCAAGCGTTCCATTTGTGTGTGTAAGCGTTCATATGTGTGTGTAAGCGTTCATATGTGTGTGTAAGCGTTCCATTTGTGTGTGTAAGCGTTCCATTTGTGTGTGTAAGCGTTCCATTTGTGTGTGTAAGCGTTCCATTTGTGTGTGTAAGCGTTCCATGTGTGTGTGTAAGCGTTCCATTTGTGTGTGTGTCGCTTCCATTTGTGTGTAAGCGCATTAAATGTGTGTTAGCGTTCCATATGTGTGTGTGTAAGCGTTCATATGTGTGTGTAAGCGCCCATTTGTGTGTGTAAGCGTTCCATTTGTGTGTGTAAGCGTTCCATTTGTGTGTGTAAGCGTTCCATTTGTGTGTGTAAGCGTTCCATGTGTGTGTGTAAGCGTTCCATTTGTGTGTGTAAGCGTTTCATTTGTGTGTGTAAGCGTTCCATAAGTGTGTAAGCGTTCCATATGTGTGTGTAAGCGTTTCATATGTGTGTGTAAACGTTCCATATGTGTGTGTAAGCGTTCCAAATGTGTGTGTAAGCGTTTCATATGTGTGTGTAAGCGTTCCATATGTGTGTGTAAGCGTTCCATTTGTGTGTGTAAGCGTTCCATATGTGTGTGTAAGCGTTTCATTTGTGTGTGTGTAAGCGTTCCATTTGTGTGTGTAAGCGTTCCATTTGTGTGTAAGCGTTCCATTTCTGTGTGTAAGCGTTTCATTTGTGTGTGTAAGCGTTCCATATGTGTGTGTAAGCGTTTCATTTGTGTGTGTAAGCGTTCCATTTGTGTGTGTAAGCGTTCCATTTGTGTGTAAGCATTCCATATGTGTGTGTAAGCGTTCCATTTGTGTGTGTGTTGTGTGTAAGCTTTTAATTTGTGTGTAAGCGTTCCATATGTGTGTGTAAGCGTTCCATATGTGTGTAAGCGTTCCATATCTGTGTGTTTAAGCGTTTCATATGTGTGTGTAAGCGTTCCATTTGTGTGTGTGTGTTCCATATGTGTGTGTGCGTTCCATATCTGTGTTTAAGCGTTTCATATGTGTGTGTAAGCGTTCCATTTGTGTGTGTAAGCGTTCCATTTCTGTGTGTAATCGTTCCATTTCTGTGTGTAAGCGTTTCATTTGTGTGTGTCGTTCATGTGTGTGTGTCGCTTGTGTGTGTAAGCGCTTTGTGTGTCGTTCCATTTGTGTGTGTAAGCGTTCCATTTTGTGTGTAAGCGTTTCCATTTGTGTGTGTAAGCGTTTCATTGTGTGTGTGCGTTTCATTTGTGTGTGTAAGCGTTTCATGTGTGTGTGTAAGCGTTTCATATGTGTTTAATTGTGTGTGTAAGCGTTTTAATGTGTGTGTAAGCATTTTAAATGTGTGTTAGCGTTCCATATGTGTGTGTAAGCGTTTCATATGTGTGTGTAAGCGTTTCATGTGTGTGTGTAAGTGTTTCATGTGTGTGTGTAAGCGTTTCATATGTGTGTGTAAGTGTTTCATGTGTGTGTGTGTGTAAGTGTTTCATGTGTGTGTGTGTAAGTGTTTCATGTGTGTGTGTGTGTAAGTGTTCCATATGTGTGTGTAAGTGTTCCATATGTGTGTGTAAGTGTTTCATATGTGTGTGTAAGTGTTCCATATGTGTGTATAAGTGTTCCATATGTGTGTGTAAGTGTTTCATATGTGTGTGTAAGTGTTTCATTATGTGTGTGTGTAAAGCGTTTCATGTGTGTGTGTGTAAGCGTTTCCATATGTGTGTGTAAGCGTTTCATGTGTGTGTGTGTGTGTAAGCGTTTCATATGTGTGTGTGTAAGCGTTTCATATGTGTGTAAGCTGTTCATGTGTGTGTGTGTAAGTGTTTCCATGTGTGTGTGTGTAAGCGTTTCCTTATGTGTGTGTAAGTGTTTCATATGTGTGTGTAAGTGTTTCATATGTGTGTGTAAGCGTTTCATGTGTGTGTGTAAGCGTTTCATATGTGTGTGTAAGCGTTTCATGTGTGTGTGTGTAAGCGTTCATGTGTGTGTGTAAAGCGTTTCCATGTGTGTGTGTAAGCTGTGTGTAAGTGTTTCATGTGTGTGTGTGTGTAAGTGTTTCATGTGTGTGTGTAAGTGTTTCATGTGTGTGTGTGTAAGTGTGTAGCGTTCCATATGTGTGTGTAAGCGTTCCATATGTGTGTGTAAGCGTTTCATATGTGTGTAAGTGTTTCCATATGTGTGTGTAAGCGTTTCATATGTGTGTGTAAGTGTTTCATATGTGTGTGTGTTCCATATGTGTGTTCATATGTTATGTGTGTAAGCGTTTCATGTGTGTGTGTGTAAGTGTTTCATGTGTGTGTGTGCGTTTCCATGTGTTGGTGTGTGTAAGCGTGTAAGCGTTTCATGTGTTGTGTGTGTAAGCGTTCATGTGTGTGTGTGTAAGCGTTTCATATGTGTGTTAAGCGTTTCATGTGTGTGTAAGCGTTTCATGTGTGTGTATGTAGCGTTTCATGTGTGTGTGTGTGTAAGTGTTTCATGTGTGTGTATAAGTGTTTCATGTGTGTTGTGTGTGTGTAAGTGTTTCATGTGTTTCATGTGTGTGTAAGCGTTTCATATTTGTGTGTAAGTGTTTCCATGTGTGTGTAAGCGTTTCATGTTTGTGTAAGCGTTTCATGTGTGTGTGTGTTTCATATGTGTGTGTAAGCGTTTCCATGTGTGTATAAGCGTTTCATATGTGTGTGTAAGCGTTTCATGTGTGTGTGTAAGTGTTTCATATGTGTGTGTAAGTGTTTCCATATGTGTGTGTGTAAGCGTTTCATATGTGTGTGTAAGCGTTTCATGTGTGTGTGTGTAAGTGTTTCATATGTGTGTGTAAGCGTTTCATATGTGTGTGTAAGCGTTTCATATGTGTGTGTAAGCGTTTCATGTTTTGTGTAGCGTTTCATATGTGTGTGTAAGTGTTTCATATGTGTGTGTAAGTGTTTCATGTGTGTGTGTAAGTGTTCCATATGTGTGTGTAAGCGTTTCATGTGTGTGTGTGTAAGCGTGTGTGTGTAAGTGTTTCATGTGTGTGTAAGCGTTTCATATTTGTGTGTAAGTGTTTCATGTGTGTGTGTAAGCGTTTCATGTGTGTGTGTAAGCGTTTCATGTGTGTGTGTAAGCGTTTCATGTGTGTGTGTGTAAGCGTTTCATATGTGTGTGTAAGCGTTTCATATGTGTGTAAGCGTTTCATGTGTGTGTAGCGTTTCATGTGTGTGTGTAAGCGTTTCATGTGTGTGTGTGTGCGTTTCATGTGTGTGTGTAAGCGTTTCATGTGTTGTGTGTGTAAGTGTTTCATGTGTGTGTGTAAGTGTTTCATGTGTGTGTGTAAGTGTTTCATGTGTGTGTAAGCATTTCATGTGTGTGTGTAGCGTTTCATGTGTGTGTGTGTAAGCTGTTTCATGTGTGTGTGTAAGCATTTCATGTGTGTGTATAAGCGTTTCATGTGTGTGTAAGCGTTTCATGTGTGTGTGTATAAGCGTTTCATATGTGTGTGTAAGCGTTTCATGTGTGTGTGTGTGTAAGTGTTGTAAGCGTTCCATGTGTGTGTGTAAGCGTTTCATGTGTGTGTGTGTGTAAGCGTTTCATGTGTGTGTGTAAGCGTTTCATGTGTGTGTGTAAGCGTTTCATATGTGTGTGTAAGTGTTTCATGTGTGTGTGTAAGTGTTTCATGTGTGTGTGTGTAAGTGTTTATGTGTGTGTGTAAGCTTTCATGTGTGTGTGTAAGTATTTCATATGTGTGTGTAAGCGTTTCATGTGTGTGTGTAAGTATTTCATGTGTGTGTGTGTGTAAGTGTTTCATGTGTGTGTAAGTGTTTCATATGTGTGTGTAAGCGTTTCATATGTGTGTGTGTAAGTGTTTCATATGTGTGTGTAAGCGTTTCATATGTGTGTGTAAGCGTTTCATGTGTGTGTGTAAGTGTTTCATATGTGTGTGTAAGTGTTTCATGTGTGTGTGTAAGCGTTTCATGTGTGTGTGTTGTAAGCGTTTCATGATGTGTGTCATGTTTCATGTGTGTGTATAAGCGTTTCATGTGTGTGTGTAAGTGTTCCATATGTGTGTGTAAGCGTTCATGTGTGTGTGTAAGCGTTTCATGTGTGTGTGTGTAAGTGTTTCATGTGTGTGTGTAAGCGTTTCATGTGTGTTTAGGCGTTTCATGTTTGTGTGTAAGCGTTTCATATGTGTGTAAGCGTTTCATGTGTGTGTGTAAGCGTTTCCATATGTGTGTGTAAGTGTTTCATATGTGTGTGTGTAAGTGTTTCATGTGTGTGTGTAAGTGTTTCATGTGTGTGTGTAAGTGTTTCATGTGTGTGTTTAAGCGTTTCATATGTGTGTGTAAGTGGTTCATGTGTGTGTGTAAGTGTTTCATATGTGATGTGTGTAAGCGTTTCATGTGTGTGTTTAAGCGTTTCATGTGTGTGTTCAAGTGTTTCATGTGTGTGTGTAAGCGTTTCATGTGTGTGTGTAAGCGTTTCATGTGTTGGTGTGTGTAAGTGTTTCATGTGTGTGTGTAAGCGTTTCATGTGTTGGTGTGTGTAAGTGTTTCATGTGTGTAAGCATTTCATGTGTGTTTAAGCGTTTCATGTGTGTGTAAGCGTTTCATGTGTGTGTATAGCGTTTCATGTGTGTGTGTGTAAGCGTTTCATGTGTGTGTGTAAGTGTTTCATGTGTGTGTGTAGCGTTTCATTATGTCTGTGTAAGCGTTTCATGTGTGTGTAAGTATTTATGTGTATGTGTGTAAGTGTTTCATGTGTGTGTAAGCGTTTCATGTGTGTATGTAAGCGTATTTCATGTGTGTGTGTAAGTATTTCATGTGTGTGTGTAAGTATTTCCATGTGTGTGTGTGTAAGCGTTTCATGTGTGTGTGTAAGTGTTTCATGTGTGTGTAAGTGTTTCATATGTGTGTGTAAGCGTTTCATATGTGTGTGTAAGCGTTTCCATATGTGTGTGTGTGTAAGCGTTTCATGTGTGTGTGTATAAGCGTTTCATGTGTGTGTAAGCGTTTCCATATTGTGTGTGTAAGCGTTTCATATGTGTGTGTGTGTGTAAGCGTTTAATGTGTTATGTGTGTAAGCGTTTCCATCTGTGTGTGTGTGTGTAAGCGTTTCATATGTGTGTGTGTGTGTGTAAGCGTTTCATGTGTGTGTGTAAGCGTTTCATGTGTGTGTGTGTAAGTGTTTCATATGTGTGTGTAAGCGTTTCATGTGTGTGTGTGTAAGTGTTTCATGTGTGTAAGCGTTTCATATGTGTGTTTAGCGTTTCATGTGTGTGTGTGTAAGTGTTTCCATATGTGTGTGTAAGCGTTTCATGTGTGTGTGTGTTTAAGTGTTTCATATGTGTGTGTGTAAGCGTTTCATGTCATATGTGTGTGTAAGCGTTTCATGTGTGTGTATAAGTGTTTCATGTGTGTGTGTGTAAGCGTTTCATTGTGTGTGTGTAAGTGTTTCATGTGTGTGTGTGTAAGTGTTTTATGTGTGTGTGTGTAAGTGTTTCATGTGTGTGTGTAAGCGTTTCATATGTGTGTGTAAGTGTTTCATATGTGTGTGTAAGCGTTTCATATGTGTGTGTAAGCGTTTCCATATGTGTGTGTAAGTGCGTTTCATGTGTGTGTATAAGCGTTTCATGTGTGTGTGTGTAAGCGTTTCATGTGTGTGTAAGCGTTTCATGTGTGTGTGTGTAAGTGTTTCATGTGTGTATAAGCGTTTCATATGTGTGTGTGTGTGTAAGCGTTTCATGTGTGTGTAAGTGTTTCATGTGTGTGTAAGCGTTTCATGTGTGTGTGTAAGTGTTTCATGTGTGTGTGTAAGCGTTTCATTATGTGTGTGTAAGCGTTTCATGTGTGTGTAAGCGTTTCATGTGTGTGTGTAAGCGTTTCCATGTGTGTGTGTAAGCGTTTCATGTGTGTGTAAGCGTTTCATGTGTGTGTGTAAGTGTTTCATGTGTGTGTAAGCGTTTCATGTGTGTGTAAGCGTTTCATGTGTGTGTGTAAGCTAAGCGTTTCATGTGTGTGTGTAAGCGTTTCATGTGTGTGTGTAAGCGTTTCATATGTCTATGTGTGTGTGTAAGTGTTTCATGTCTGTGTGTAAGCGTTTCATGTGTGTGTGTGTGTAAGTGTTTCATATGTGTGTGTGTGTAAGCGTTTCATATGTGTGTGTAAGCGTTTCCTTCATGTGTGTGTGTGTAAGTGTTTCATGTGTGTGTGTAAGCGTTTCATGTGTGTGTGTGTAAGTGTTTCATGTGTGTGTGTTGTTTCATGTGTGTGTAAGCGTTTCATGTGTGTGTGTAAGCGTTTCATATGTGTGTGTAAGTGTTTCATGTGTGTGTAAGCGTTTCATATGTGTGTGTGTAAGTGTTTCATTATGTGTGTGTAAGCGTTTCATATGTGTGTGTAAGTGTTTCATATGTGTGTGTAAGCGTTTCATGTGTGTGTGTGTGTAAGCGTTTCATATGTGTGTAAGCGTTCCATATGTTGTGTAAGTGTTTCATATGTGTGTGTGTAAGCGTTTCATGTGTGTGTGTAAGCGTTTCATGTGTGTGTGTAAGCGTTTCATGTGTGTGTAAGCGTTTCATATGTGTGTGTAAGCGTTTCATGTGTGTGTGTAGCGTTTCATGTGTGTGTGTGTAAGTGTTTCATGTGTGTGTAAGCGTTTCATATGTGTGTGTAAGCGTTTCCATGTATGTGTGTAAGCGTTTCCATATGTGTGTGTAAGCGTTTAATATGTGTGTGTAAGCGTTTCATGTATGTGTGTAAGCGTTTCATATGTGTGTGTAGCGTTTCATGTGTGTGTGTAAGTGTTCCATATGTGTGTGTGTAAGCGTTTCATATGTGTGTGTAAGTGTTTCCATGTGTGTGTGTGTGTAAGTGTTTCATGTGTGTGTGTGTAAGTGTTTCATGTGTGTGTGTGTGTAAGTGTTCCATATGTGTGTGTAAGTGTTCCATATGTGTGTGTAAGTGTTTCATATGTGTGTGTAAGTGTTCCATATGTGTGTGTAAGCGTTCCATATGTGTGTGTAAGTGTTTCATATGTGTGTGTAAGCGTTTCATATGTGTGTGTAAGTGTTTCATATGTGTGTGTAAGCGTTTCATATGTGTGTGTAAGCGTTTCATATGTGTGTGTAAGCGTTTCATATGTGTGTGTAAGCGTTTCATATGTGTGTGTAAGCGTTCCATATGTGTGTGTAAGCGTTTCATGTGTGTGTGTAAGCGTTTCATGTGTGTGTGTAAGTGTTTCATGTGTGTGTGTAAGCGTTTCATGTGTGTGTGTAAGTGTTCCATTTGTGTGTGTGTAAGCGTTTCATATGTGTGTGTAAGTGTTTCATATGTGTGTGTAAGTGTTTCATATGTGTGTGTAAGTGTTTCATATGTGTGTGTAAGCGTTTCATGTTTGTGTATAAGCGTTTAATATGTGTGTGTAAGCGTTTCATGTGTGTGTGTAAGCGTTTCATGTGTGTGTGTAAGTGTTTCATGTGTGTGTGTAAGCGTTTCATATGTGTGTGTAAGTGTTTCCATATGTGTGTGTAAGCGTTTCATATGTGTGTGTAAGTGTTTCATGTGTGTGTGTGTGTGTAAGTGTTTCATGTGTGTGTGTAAGTGTTTCATGTGTGTGTGTGTGTGTAAGTGTTCCATATGTGTGTAAGTGTTCCATATGTGTGTGTAAGTGTTTCATATGTGTGTGTAAGTGTTCCATATGTGTGTGTAAGTGTTCCATATGTGTGTGTAAGTGTTTCATATGTGTGTGTAAGTGTTTCATATGTGTGTGTAAGTGTTTCATATGTGTGTGTAAGTGTTTCATATGTGTGTGTAAGCGTTTCATGTGTGTGTTTAAGCGTTTCATGTGTGTGTTTAAGCGTTTCATGTGTGTGTGTAAGTGTTTCATGTGTGTGTGTAAGCGTTTCATGTGTTGGTGTGTGTAAGTGTTTCATGTGTGTGTGTAAGTGTTTCATGTGTGTGTGTAAGCATTTCATATGTGTGTATGTCTCTGTGTCATGTGTTGGTGTGTGTAAGTGTTTCATGTGTGTGTGTGTAAGCGTTTCATGTGTGTTTAAGCGTTTCATGTGTGTGTAAGCGTTTCATGTGTGTGTGTGTGTGTAAGTGTTTCATGTGTGTGTAAGCGTTTCATGTGTGTGTGTGTAAGCATTTCATGTGTGTGTAAGCGTTTCCTTATGTGTGTAAGCGTTTCATATGTGTGTGTGTATTCATGTAAAGTGTTTCATATGTGTGTGTGTAAGCATTTCATGTGTGTGTAAGCGTTTCATATGTGTGTATAAGCGTTTCCATGTGTGTGTGTGTGTAAGTGTTTCATATGTGTGTAAGCGTTCCATGTGTGTGTGTGTAAGTGTTTCATATGTGTGTGTAAGCGTTTCATATGTGTGTGTAAGCGTTTCATGTGTGTGTAAGTGTTTCATGTGTATGTGTGTGTAAGCGTTTCATGTGTGTGTAAGCGTTTCATGTGTGTGTAAGTGTTTCATGTGTGTGTATTCATGTGTGTGTGTAAGTGTTTCTGTGTGTGTGTGTGTAAGCGTTTCATGTGTGTGTGTAAGCGTTTCATATGTGTGTGTAAGCATTTCATGTGTGTGTAAGCGTTTCATATGTGTGTGTGTCATGTGTGTGTGTTTCATGTGTGTGTAAGCTTTCATATGTGTGTGTGCGTTCCATATGTGTGTAAGCGTTTCATATGTGTGTAAGCGTTTCATATGTGTGTAAGCGTTTCATATGTGTGTAAGCGTTTCATATGTGTGTAAGCGTGTGTGTGTAGTGCGTTTCATATGTGTGTGTGTAAAGTGTTTCATGTGTGTGTAAGTGTTTCATGTGTGTGTGTAAGCGTTTCCATATGTGTGTGTGTAGCGTTTCATGTGTGTGTAAGCGTTTCATATGTGTGTGTAAGCGTTCCATGTGTGTGTGTAAGTGTTTCCATATGTGTGTAAGTGTTTCATGTGTGTGTGTGTAAGCGTTTCATGTGTGTGTGTGTAAGTGTTTTATGTGTGTGTGTAAGCGTTCATATGTGTGTGTAAGCGTTTCATGTGTGTGTGTAAGCGTTTCATGTGTGTGTGTATAAGCGTTTCATATGTGTGTAAGCGTTTCATTTGTGTGTAAGCGTTTCATATGTGTGTGGCGTTTCATATGTGTGTGTAAGCGTTTCATGTGTGTGTAGCGTTTCATATGTTGTGTAGCGTTTCATGTGTGTGTGTAAGCGTTTCATGTGTGTGTGTAAGCGTTTCCATGTGTGTGTGTAAGCGTTTCATATGTGTGTGTGTAGCGTTTCATATGTGTGTGTATAAGCGTTTCATATGTGTGTGTTTCATGTGTTGTGTAGCGTTTATGTGTGTAAGCGTTTCATATGTGTGTGTGTGTAAGCGTTCCATATGTGTGTGTGTGTGTAGCGTTTCATGTGTGTGTAAGTGTTTCATGTGTGTGTGTGTGTAAGTGTTTCATGTGTGTGTGTAAGCGTTTCATGTGTGTGTGTGTGTGTAAGCGTTCATGTGTGTGTGTAAGCGTTTCATATGTGTGTAAGTGTTTCATATGTGTAAAGCGTTTCATGTTTGTGTAAGCGTTTCATATGTGTGTGTAGCGTTTCATATGTGTGTAAGCGTTTCATTATGTGTGTGTGTAAGCGTTTCATATGTGTGTGTAAGCGTGTTTCATGTGTGTGTGTATGTGTGTAAGCGTTTCATATGTGTGTGTAAGCGTTTCATATGTGTGTAAGCGTTTCATGTGTGTGTAAGCGTTTCATGTGTGTGTAAGCGTTTCATGTGTGTGTGTGTGTAAGTGTTTCATGTGTGTGTAAGCGTTTCCATGTGTGTGTGTAAGCGTTTCATATGTGTGTGTGTAAGCATTTCATATGTGTGTTCCATGTGTGTGTGTAAGCGTTTCATGTGTGTGTGTAAGTGTTTCATATGTGTGTGTGTAAGCGTTTCATATGTGTGTGTAAGCGTTTCATGTGTATTTCATATGTGTGTAAGTGTTTCATGTGTGTGTAAGCGTTTCATATTTGTGTGTAAGTGTTTCATGTGTGTGTATGTGTGTGTAAGTGTTTCATGTGTGTGTGTAGCGTTTCATATGTGTGTGTAAGCGTTTCATGTGTGTTGTAAGCGTTTCATGTGTGTGTGTAAGCGTTTCCATATGTGTGTGTAAGCGTTTCATATTGTGTGTGTAAGCGTTTCATATGTGTGTGTGTAAGTGTTTCATATGTGTGTGTAAGCGTTTCATGTGTGGTTAGCGTTACTCATGTATGTAAGCATTTCATATGTGTGTGTGTAAGCGTATTAAATGTGTGTAAGCGTATTAAATGTGTGTTAGCGTTCCATATGTGTGTGTGTAAGCATTTAATTTGTGTGTGTAAGCGTTCCATTTGTGAGTGTAAGGGTTCCATTTGTGTGTGTAAGCGTTCCATATGTGTGTAAGCGTTCCATTTGTGTGTGTAAGCGTTCCATATGTGTGTGTAAGCGTTTAATTTGTGTGTGTAAGCGTTCCATTTGTGTGTGTAAGCTTTTAATTTGTGTGTAAGTGTATTAAATGTGTGTAAGATTTCCATGTGTGTGTAAGCGTATTAAATGTATGTAAGCGTTCCATTTGTTTGTGCAAGCGTTCCATTTGTGTGTGTAAGCGTTCATATGTGTGTGTAAGCGTTCATATGTGTGTGTAAGCGTTCCATTTGTGTGTGTAAGCGTTCCATTTGTGTGTGTAAGCGTTCCATTTGTGTGTGTAAGCGTTCCATTTGTGTGTGTAAGCGTTCCATGTGTGTGTGTAAGCGTTCCATTTGTGTGTGTAAGCGTTCCATTTGTGTGTAAGCGTATTAAATGTGTGTTAGCGTTCCATATGTGTGTGTAAGCGTTCATATGTGTGTGTAAGCGTTCCATTTGTGTGTGTAAGCGTTCCATTTGTGTGTGTAAGCGTTCCATTTGTGTGTGTAAGCGTTCCATTTGTGTGTGTAAGCGTTCCATGTGTGTGTGTAAGCGTTCCATTTGTGTGTGTAAGCGTTTCATTTGTGTGTGTAAGCGTTCCATAAGTGTGTAAGCGTTCCATATGTGTGTGTAAGCGTTTCATATGTGTGTGTAAGCGTTCCATATGTGTGTGTAAGCGTTCCAAATGTGTGTGTAAGCGTTTCATATGTGTGTGTAAGCGTTCCATATGTGTGTGTAAGCGTTCCATTTGTGTGTAAGCGTTCCATATGTGTGTGTAAGCGTTTCATTTGTGTGTGTAAGCGTTCCATTTGTGTGTGTAAGCGTTCCATTTGTGTGTAAGCGTTCCATTTCTGTGTGTAAGCGTTTCATTTGTGTGTGTAAGCGTTCCATATGTGTGTGTAAGCGTTTCATTTGTGTGTGTAAGCGTTCCATTTGTGTGTGTAAGCGTTCCATTTGTGTGTAAGCATTCCATATGTGTGTGTAAGCGTTCCATTTGTGTGTGTAAGCGTTCCATTTGTGTGTGTAAGCGTTTCATATGTGTGTGTAAGCTTTTAATTTGTGTGTAAGCGTTCCATATGTGTGTGTAAGCGTTCCATATGTGTGTGTAAGCGTTCCATATCTGTGTTTAAGCGTTTCATATGTGTGTGTAAGCGTTCCATTTGTGTGTGTAAGCGTTCCATATGTGTGTGTAAGCGTTCCATATCTGTGTTTAAGCGTTTCATATGTGTGTGTAAGCGTTCCATTTGTGTGTGTAAGCGTTCCATTTCTGTGTGTAATCGTTCCATTTCTGTGTGTAAGCGTTTCATTTGTGTGTGTAAGCGTTTCATTTGTGTGTGTAAGCGTTTCGTGTGTGTGTGTAAGCGTTTAATTTGTGTGTGTAAGCGTTTAATTTGTGTGTGTAAGCGTTCCATTTGTGTGTGTAAGCGTTCCATTTGTGTGTAAGCGTTCCATTTCTGTGTGTAAGCGTTTCATTTGTGTGTGTAAGCGTTTCATTTGTGTGTGTAAGCGTTTCGTGTGTGTGTGTAAGCGTTTAATTTGTGTGTGTAAGCGTTTAATGTGTGTGTGTAAGCGTATTAAATGTGTGTTAGCGTTCCATATGTGTGTGTAAGCGTTTCATATGTGTGTGTAAGCGTTCCATATGTGTGTGTAAGCTTCCATATGTGTGTAAGCGTCCCATTTGTGTGTGTAAGCGTATTAAATGTGTGTAAGCGTTCCATATGTGTGTGTAAGCGTTCAATTTGTGTGTGTAAGCGTTCCATATGTGTGTAAGCATTCCATTTGTTTGTACAAGCGTTCCATTTGTGTGTGTAAGCGTTTCATTTGTGTGTGTAAGCGTTCCATAAGTGTGTAAGCGTTCCATATGTGTGTGTAAGCGTTTCATATGTGTGTGTAAGCGTTTCATATGTGTGTGTAAGCGTTCCATATGTGTGTGTAAGCGTTCCAAATGTGTGTGTAAGCGTTTCATATGTGTGTGTAAGCGTTCCATTTGTTTGTAAGCGTTTCATTTGTGTGTGTAAGCGTTTCATTTGTGTGTGTAAGCGTTTTGTGTGTGTAAGCATTTCATTTGTGTGTGTAAGCGTTTAATTTGTGTGTGTAAGCGTTCCATTTGTGTGTGTAAGCGTTCCATTTGTGTGTGTAAGCGTTCCATTTGTGTGTGTAAGCGTTTAATTTGTGTGTAAGCGTATTAAATGTGTGTAAGATTTCCATGTGTGTGTAAGCGTATTAAATGTGTGTAAGCGTTCCATTTGTTTGTGCAAGCGTTCCATTTGTGTGTGTAAGCGTTCCATTTGTGTGTGTAAGCGTTCCATTTGTGTGTGTAAGCGTTCCATGTGTGTGTGTAAGCGTTCATATGTGTGTGTAAGCGTTCCATTTGTGTGTGTAAGCGTTCCATTGTGTGTGTAAGCGTTC